>BMAW01034875.1:106919-136429 GCA_019974015.1 Nephila pilipes | reverse complement strand
ATACATTTAAGCATAATAATATACTTAAAGAAATACATTTAAGCATATAAAAAAGAGAAATAAACAATGTTCAAAAATATTATCAAGGATGTATTTCAAGAAAACTGTTCAGAAATACCCTTTGAAAAGGATAAAATATTACTTACAGTTTCAAAAATGTTTCAATACATTTGATTTATTTAGAACTATTCGTAACTTACTGCTTCCAAAATTCTTGAAACTGCGAAAGTTTAATTTGTAAATTAAAGTAATTATTATTAGCAAGCTTTGTGTTAATTGAAGTCAAGCATAAGATTTTTGCTAAGTAAGAAATAAACAGATTTAAATGTCTATTACATTAGATTATCTTAATTAAGTACCGAGTAACTTGTTCTCTAAGTAAATTTTTGAATATTTATTGAAGCTGAATTTGGTATTTCAGGTAATTAATTGGTGGATGTAAAAATGATCACTTAATACCTAATGGGTATTCAGGTGCGCTTGAACTAGGATTATATGTTCTCTCTTATATGTTCTTTCATAAGTTATCGCTCTAGAAAATTTTCTACTAGAACTCGAGTGTCGGATTCCAATTCTTAATTGAATCGAAAGCAAAAAGATTTTGATTATGTGAATAAACAAAGTTTGATTGTTATCATAAAAACACATGTTGAAATATTTTACAGCAATTAACTATCATTAACAGAAATAACGTTTAAAAACCACTAAAAATTAATCTTAGATTATTTTAATAACAATAGATTACTTAGGCCTATTAATGTGAAGCAATTATTTTATTTTGAAAAGGATTTCAATTCACTTCATCAATTTTTTCTGTGCCCAAGACCGTAAAAAAGATAGTAATAATAATAAGTCTTACATTTTACTCTCTTATATTAGGAACTTAAATAAGATCTCTTTGTTTCCTATATATATGACAGATGGTATTACCAGGTCTATGCGAATGTAATTTCAGATGGAAACCCATCCAAAAAGAAGTGTTGAGGGTAAGATTGAACTCAGTGTATTTTACTTCGCCACTGTGCAAGCAGCGTTTTTTTCCCTTCAAAAATATCTAGTTCTGAGCCAACTAAAGAGCCTTTGCGGAGACATCATTGCACTGTTTTATTATAAAGAAATTGGCAGCTAAAGCGCATAAAAATCTTGTTGAAAATGATCATGCTCTGTTGGAAACGACATGCAGGCTGGTTCGGCTGGTTCATAAATAATAATTTTGATCTTGGAGATAAATTATGCTCTAGCTCACCAACAAAGTATAAAGACGAAATATTGAAGGAATTACTTCATGAAGACTCATGTCAGAAGCTAGCTGAACTTCGAGGATGATCCAGAAGCAAGGACATTAGGCGCCGTATGAGTAGAAGACGTCGATCGATATTTTCTCATGTGTGAATTTCTGCTTCACTGGCAGGAAAGGAAAATGCAATTTGTATTGTATCGTGACTGAAAAGTGGATACATTATAATAACCCTAAGCTTAAAGATCGTGACTGTAAGCCCGTTTGTGAAGTTTCCAAAGCCAGGGTTCGAAGCTTCTCCTCTATATTTGGTAAGATCAGCAGGGTATAACTTGTTATGAGCTGTTCAAATCGAACTAAACGGAGGATTACTATCGACTACAGTTGATGCTTTTGAGCCTAATGGAAAAACGACCACTATACGAGTTGAAACACGGCTGGGTGATTTTGTTATATGACAACACTTGGTCACATGTTGCAAAACTAATTAAAAACCTTCTTGGAAACACTTAAATGGGAAGTCCTGCTACACCAAGTGTATTCACCATACATAACCCCTTCCAATTAATACTTAATGCTTTCGATAGCACATGCCCTGGCTGAGAAATTCTTCCATTCTTATAAAGATATCAAAAATTGGATCGATTCTAGGACAATCTCAAAATATGTGTCGTTTTCCCGATGTGTAATCCACATGCTTCCAGAAAGATGGGAGAAAGTAGAGGCTTGTGATAGATACTTTGAGTGACAATTTTTTTACCATACATTTTAAATAAAGCATTACTTTTCCCAAAAAGGAAACAGTGGCAAATTATTGAAGATCGTAATATAATTACGATATGTAAATAGCCAAATATGCCTCACACAATGGAAAATAGTTATAAATGTGCATGAAAATACTTCTGTACGTAAAAATTCTTCTGCGTGATTGTACGATAAATAAATTGAGGTTTACGCATTGCAGCAGCCTTGGCGAAATTTTTATGATGCTTTCGCCACTGTGGTAATGTACATATGAAGTATAATGATAGCACATAAACGGTTGTCATACACAATGAGAGCTATTGCTTAGGAAATCAAATGAATTATACGGTGAGTCAAAGCTTAAGGGTCATTAGAGGCGAATGAATCAAAATAATTGTTCTTTAATGCAGTTGGGAGACATTTTTAAGATTTCTATCCTATGTTTGGGAATTTGGTTTATTCTTTTCCTTCTGGACTTTGAATTTTTTCAACATTAAAATATTGTGATGTTATTTTTATTCTAACATTGATGATTTACATCCTTTTTCATTTTATTGAGTAAGAAATATGCATGTGAGGAACTAGTGTTCTTTTAATAGACTCATTTTAACACCTATGTGTGAGCAACGGATTTACAGAAATGCATTATAAGACGCAATGAATGCATTTAGTTTTCGTGATTTATGATGTTACTGTTTCTCCAACTTTAATCGTCGCCTTAAACTATATTTGTCTACTGACTTTGTGAATGAAAATTAAAAAAATCATTTACTTTTCAAAATTAAACTCTGACCCTATTCTGAGGGCAAACTTTTATTGAAATTATTTCCATCACTCTCCTATAATTTGCAAATAAATTCCCCTCTCAGTCGAATAATTCAATCAAATTGTAGTTACTTTAGAAGGCCAAACTGTTTTAAATCTTACATATTCCCATTATTTCTATGATATAAATACGCAATATACAAGACATTCCCGATCAAGGTTTCAACCATATAATCGAAATGGCACTACAAGGCCGCTTTAATTTTCTGCCTTACTTCAAAAACGCTAGAATGTATATAAGTCAAATACATTTTATATTAAGTAATGTTGTGGACAAGGGCTTAGAGAACACTTAAAGGGAATTTAAATAGTAATGCAAACTTATAACTGTCGATATTCAAAATTTATTGAAGGATAATTACAAGTTTTGATTGAGAAGTAATAGTTCTATGTCCATATTCTCTTTTTAAGTTACTAATTTTTTACAAATTTTTTTGTACTTGATTTTCAAATGTATTCTCTGTTCATTTTTTGATATATCCCCATCTCTTTCCCCACATTTGTGTAAACATGTGCCTAAACGAAGGAAATTCCGAGGGTTACTTTCGGCATCGAGCTTTAATAGCCGATTTCTCCTAGTTGAAAAACGAAAGTGATATCCTTTAATGTGTATACTTTCAACTAGGTGGAGAGGTCAGATGCATTGAAGTCTCGTTTTTTCAACCTCGTTCCTTTCTGGGTCGAGTTCTCAGCACATGAACGACACTTGAGAACGAAGAAAACAAACGCTTTACAAAGAGGACATATATAACTTTCAGCTTACCGTATGTATTATGAATATTGGATTGCAAAAAAAATATGGGAACGGAGGCAATACTTTCAACCAGGCTTCGCGCTGATATTTATCATTGTCTTCAAGAAATATGGAACTGCATCTGGGAAAAATACAGAACTGAGTTTATTTAATTTACAATAAAATTTGACAAATACTGTGAATTCGTGAAATGGTAACGTAGTTTTATAGCTTTTATTTATTAGAGAAAGAACCGTAGAGAATAATTCATCCCAGTACAGATTAAATTAAAGATTTTTGTGGGATATTAACCACTCAGGGAAGATACATTTATAAATATTGTTGTTAAATAATAATAAAAAAAATGTATTTTTATTATTCATCATCATTCACATAATTGACTTTTTAAATGCCATATTAGAATTTTGGAAAGTGTTAATTAAAAAAATTCATTTGAAGCAAATATGTAAAAAATACATATTATAAACTACATTCAATAATCACAAACATTTCAAAGATATCTAGTTATCACACTTACTATTTAAAAAAGGGGGGAAAGTATGTGCTTTTGTTCGGTATTCACGTGCTACTAATTAAATAAGCTTTTTCTTTCGTTTTAAGAAAACGGAAGTTAATTTAAGGGTACCAAGACACGAGGGAATAAATGAAATACCGAATTTAAGACTCTTTTTGTGACATGTCTTAAAAGTATTAGTAGAACTTTGGATTTTTGTGTGCTTAATAATAATATTTCAATTATTTTATTGGGCAATAAAATTATTTTTTGGTCAGAAAGTTTTTCTTTCCCTTTCAGCCGAAACATGGACATGAATTTTCAGATATATTTGTATTTAGGTACCATTTTTAAAAATAATATTCCATAAATATCTAAAATATTTTCTCCTCATATAGAACATAATTCACAAAATAAAGTGAACCTACTATTTAAATGTTATTACTAAATATTTTCTTTGAAAGAATTATAGAGCTTTGCAATTTTGGAAAATTAAATTTTTTCTTCTTTTTTCATATATATATATATATATATATATATATATAAAATTATTTCTAAGAACTTATATATTACTTAGAGAAAAAAATATTTTAGTTTCCATATAAGTACTCTTCATTCAAGCACAAAAAATTTGAAAGTATATTGTGGAATAGTTTTCTTTAAAATGGAACCTAAATGCAAATATATCTAAAAATCATATCCATATTCTACTAAAATAAGAAGGAAAAAAACCCTTTGTGACAAAAAAAATTGCTTTTTTACCTACAGAATGATTAAAATATTATTATAAGACCCGCAGAATATAAGCTCTACTAATACTTTGAAAAGACATATCTCACAAAAACGAAGAGTATTAGATAAGATATTCCATATATATATATATAATTCTCTCTCATGTCCTGATACCTCAATACTATTTTAGTAAACAACATTACATAATTTTGAAACATGTAAAACAGTTGGCTTTTGCTTCTATATAATTAGTCCTTTTATAGGCATTTTTTACTTTTCATTATGTTGTGTATCGATTTAATTTTAATTTACAATTTGTTTGAAGAGGATTACGTTTTAATGCAAAGAAGTATTTCTTTTAAATATTTTTAAGTGTTTCAGTTAGAAATATGAGTTTCGATTAGTTCTGTTAAATTTTATTACATTGTCACAGTCGCTATAACCTTCATGGCCGATGAAACATCTTAATTTTCTTATGAATATTCATGTATTTTTTCTATACATCAATGCATTTAAAAAGCTACTCTTATAAAAAATATTGACCAACCACTTCAAATTTTTTCTGTGTATTTTAAATAAGACATATAACATGATAAAGGAACATTTTGCTCTTAAAGAAATGTTTTTTTTTCTAATTAAAGTGTAGGGAATATCGGGAAATATTACATATCAACATTTTATTTTTTTCTCGAGAGGCTTAGTGAGTTGTAAAACCGATCCTTAAAATTATTTAAGATATCATTGAGTATATTACATAAATAATATTAAAAAAATTATTAAAAAAACACAGGTGGTATAAAGTTTTGTAATTTTCTAAACTTACTTAAAAATTAAAAATTTTGGTATAGTATCAACAATCGAAATTTTGATTGAAATAATGTTCTTGAATAGAAACTTTGTATAATATATTAAAATTTAATTTTTAAATGCTGAAAAGAAATACTTGGTCACATAGTGCTGAATCCCTTACAAAACATTCAATTACTTTCAATAACCCGTAAAGGAAAAAGGTATGATATGATATCCTTATTGTGAAAATCTATCAGTTAATAAAAATAAATAAATAAATGTATCAAGCAGGGAGAAACAAGTATATTATCAGTCTTAAATATTAAGTTAGCTATCTGTATTTTTAATATGCTCTTTTTTATTTTTGTAGAATTTTTCTCTTTATAGTATATTCTTATCAATCATTCTAAGGAAATCTAAATGAAACGATTTTAATTAATTTAAAATTAAGAGATTAACATATGTGGATCAATTAATTTAAAAACTATCTGATTTGCAGTTAAAAAAATTAAGAAAGTATTTCATACCTCTTTCTCACTCACGCATTATTTGTTCAACTTCTATTTTTAATGGAATATATCTAATTAAAATATATGTATTTCGATGGATCCTTATTAAATTTCCTTAAATTATAATGACAGAATCCTTCACATTATGAATTATAGATTAAATACACTTGTTCATTAGATCGTGGCTGGAGCTGTTTGTGTCAAATTGTAAGTTCGAGTCCTGTTTCCTCTTATGACCCTCGTATAATGGAGCTGGTCCACATTATGGGGCGCAATATCTTGATATCGGCATAGTCTACAGAAATTGGAAAGTATGGCTCTAGATCGCATGCTATCATCTCCATTTGGGCATGGTTAAAAATTACTAGACCCATGTTGTTTCTTAATGCCACTTTAATAAGCAATCAATTAATGGTACTCTATTGAAGGGACTATCTATTTATCAAGCATTTGTTTTTCTCATCATTGTATGTTAATTTTATACTTATTTTAGTTCGAGAAATTTTATTAATTTTTTAAAAAAAATGAAAGGACTTTTAATTGTTTTAAAACTGATAAGATTTCAAAACTTTTTTTTGAATAATGAACGTAGTAATTGTTATCAATCCAAATTTCTCTTACTGACTAACATGCTAAAATATTTTCGAGAATATTTTAATTTATTGCTATACAAAGTTCGCTTATTTCTTTAAAATTTTAACAACAACTAAATGCAAATAACTGAAATGACAATAATATTTATCAATTTTTATCACTCATATACATTGTGTAATTTTAAACCTAAATAGTACGATCGTTTCGTGTTTTAATCTATCCCCCTAGGTTCCACGTTAAACGTGCTGATGATAAACGCCAGTGTAATTGGATTAATGACAGTTACTAATGACATGTTGCAAACATACATTAGAGGGTAATTTGATAGTGAGCAGAGATATGCAGTAATGTTTCCCTTGTTCTACGGAACTTACTCAGATAGCTGGTTATGCTCCCTGATAAAAGAGATTAACATATGTGGGTCTATAATTTATCACTTTTTGAAATTCAGTGCTTGTTTCTCTGGGATGTGCGTTATGTTAATTAATTTTACTCTTGCAAAAGCTTAGATCATTGTTACAAAAAATAAATAAAAATATATTATAATTTTGATAATCGATTTTGTGTTTATTAACATCACGGTTATAAACAACGCGAGAGCTGTTGGAGAAGGACTGCGTGAGTTTGAATATCTTGTATCATTTGGAGAGACAACAATGACACCTTAGCTGAAATTCCTAGTTCCCAACCTCCCCACCACGCCAAAGGAAGAACTTGGAGCCTCGACAGGTTTAACGAGCATCATCTCCTCTATCTGATACAACCGTAGTGACATCAGGACTCGAACCCATGACTCAAAGGAAACTGCAGATCTTGCAGATCAATTAGGAAATAAAGTGTAATTTTGTCATCATTACTTAAAATCAAACAGTTTTACTTAATTCAATACATTCAATAAAAGTATTTTATTTGGAGTAATGACTTTGTTTTTCAACTTCGGGAAAGAAAATAAAATTTGAGGTTTATGATTGTGTGATTATTAAAAAATGTTTTTTTTTTTATCAAACACGTCAGTTATTAGCCATTGAAAGTAGAAAATTATTATAAGAACTCGAATTTTTAACACCTAATTGAAAATAATATTACATTATAAACTTTCAAAAATGTAGAAATGAAGTGTTTATTTTCTAAAAATAAATTAAAGCAATACGAATTATTTTCCAGGCATATTATCTCCATACTTATTCAAATTAATATTCAAGATTTTATGAATCTATTCTGTAGTACAAGAAAAAAATGTAATGTAACCAATTAAAATTATTGTATTATTTTTTTGTGAATTTATTTTTTGAAGAAGTTTTCTAAGTTATTTAGGAAATTCCGATGCAATAAACGTCTCAAGTATTAACATTAATTAAACTTAAAGAAATATTTTTCTTAATTTTTAAAGAATAAAGGATTTTGTAAGACTATTAATGCTTTTCATACATTTGTTTACTTATAGAGACCTCAATATATGATAGAAAACTTGCTAACCATTTTGTTTGATGCCTTTTGACTTGGTTTAGTTACTTTAATACACTGAATCAGAAGGCTTAAAAATATATTTATGAAAGATAGACACTACATAGATTTTCATGCTTCTGAAAGCATTTCAGATTCTAAAAAAGAAAAAAAAAACTAATAATGACTGTTTTGTAGCAGAATATTTTTTATAATTTATTTACCTTCTTCGTTTTCTATAGGTAATAAGAAATTTTTAAATGAAAGGATTAAATTTTATTATGTGTTAAATATTATCATTTATTTGCAGCAATATATGTAATCATTATTATACATATATCTTCTTAACAAAATTTGTCATAAAAAATTCTTTACTATACATGCATACTCTAAAAATTGTCATAAAGTACAGAATACTAATGGAAATAAGTATTTTACGAAAAATATAACATCATACAAAATATCTTAGTGAATTAATGCAATGAAAATATATAATATAGATAATAGTAAAAATATGATAAACTACATATTTTTCAAACATATTTATTTCAAGAGAACTTATTATTAGACTAATGTCACTTTAAATATAGATAAGATATTTTAAACTTTTTTTTCCAGATTTCGCAGTTTATCTCGCAAGTTGCTTTGATTTGTAGGTATTGGTGCCACGATTATATAGAAGTTCAGCAAATTATCTTCTTTCCGTACATTCAATAAAAATGTATGAAATTTTTGCCATTCTAAGACGTTCATACTCTCCTTAACATTAGAAGATGTGTACTAAGGTTATTAAAAGGGACACTTCAGGCAGCTTTTTCCCCATCTCCTGAACGTTATAAATGTGATCAAGTTTAAAGAAGACTTTTAAGAAACTAACTGTTTGAACAGTCACCAATTTTTGAGTGTACATTTATAGCATTACTAGCTGATACCCGCCCGCTTCGCTGGGCAGACGATAATATTATATTTTGGAACCTATACATAAAATATCAAGAAAATTGAAGCATTGAAACGACCTTTGTGTTCTCTAGATGGTTTTTTATCGGTATTAATTATAACCTTTAACTCCTTTTGGTCTTTAGGAACTGAATCAACAGCAGCTTTGAAATCGTGAATATACCTGTTATGTTCATGTAGCTGCTTTTGTAATTGGCTAATTCTGGCTTAACACCTGGGAAAATACCACAATGAATGTTTCTTTCACATTCATCATCACAGAGAAAGTAAAACTGAAGAAAAGAAGGTTGTTGAGGAGGCTCAGCCAATAGGCTACCTATCCTGTGGTATACCTGGCCCTGGACTTTAAATGTTGGCATAAAATTTCCTTCCTTCAATTCTTTTGCTCCGAATGACGTCATCTGAAAACATCCATTATACTTACGAATTGTAGAAAGAAAATGTTCTGAAAGCTGATCCTTATGGCTAAGAAGACTATTCAAAGGTTCAGGGAAGGATCTAATAACAGGAAGCAGGACTTGACCACCACTCCAGCACATTCCTGGAGGTTCTTCTATCCTTTTAAAGCACGGCACCTCGAACAGGGCAAACGTTTTCCGATACTGACAATTTTATCATTTGAATAGTCAATATATATTTCATATTTAAAACCAGACAAATTTTTGGAAGTCCATAGCGCTAAATTAACTTTTGATCTTTTTTCATTGTATTTAATTACAGCTGCCTGATTCACGTGGGGGGTATTAGAAAAGTATTTTCTTACGCTCTATGTACTTCAGGATGGCTTTTAGTATATTTTGAAGCAGCTTCTCTATGTTCTTCAGGATGACTTTGAATATATTTTGTAGCAGCTGGTCTTACTTGTTTATATCTAATTGAATTTGTGAATCTTTTTCTTAATTTCTTTTACCTTTATTTAGTTGAAGAGATATTACATCATTAATAATTGATTCACTTGAACTTGAAAAATCAATGTTAGATATTGATTGAGTCTTTGAAACTAACCCAGACACATTTTCTTGAGGCTGAAACACTAAAGATGACACATTTTCTTCATTTTGTTTCACATTATCATAACCAGGATTAACTTTACTTCTATTTCTTAATCCAACTATTTAAATAAAACATCAAAATGACAACTATTACAGTTTCCCGTAAAACGTAATATTTTTCCCCCTGAATTGTTTCCCCAACAGAAGCTAAATGGCAGCCACCTTGATAAACTTTGAACTGATAGGGAAATAGCTCTGCCGCCGCCATAATTTAGCAAATAGATCCATACGTTTTTGGTTTACACATTTCGGTAAAATATAAATCGTTAGTATTATAAGGGGCGCCAGATAGCATTTGAGTGTAGCATTTAAACCGATCCCAGTTGTCAAACACGTGAGAAACAATAATATTTCTCATTTTATACGCCATCGATATGTCACCGAACACCAGCAAAGACAGAGACGAAAATAAATATGCTCCGTCGCCAAGAATTTTAAAAACTTTGAAAGGAGTAGGTATTCCATCGATCCAAATATATTCAACATCCATTATTAAGAACTATAACTGAAAAGTAAATATGAAAAATCAATTTTTATTAACCTACAATGAAATACTTTTCAAGTTAAAAAATATAACCGAAATTAACTTTTTTAAATCAAATTATTTTAAAATTCAACAAAAAATACTAACAAAAAAATGAAGTATAATAAAAAATTTTAGCAAAAAGTCACCCGTATTACGTGATCCTTTTTGCAAAAGGATAACTCTTACGGTAGCAGCATATCTGGAACTGCAATTGAATAGACAGAATAGCTCTTAAAAATCATAGCATTAAAAATAATTCTGTATTCTGAAAACAATAAAATATCCAGCCATTTTAAAAAATGAAAAATGTTTATTTCCTAGAAAACAAAAACTAAAAATTACCAAAATACAGAAACAAAACTTTTGCATGATATTTACATTAGGTTACAATTAATGCATACATCAAAATATATATTTTGATAGCTACTTATTTTTTTTATTAATGACATGAATAACATACCATTATTATTCATTTGTTAAAAGCCAACTTCAATAACTTGGTTAGATTGCGTTTAGATTTACAAATGTAGTTTATTAATCATTATTAATAATAAAATACTTTTCTCATAAATTTAAAACTTACGTCTAGGTTCCACAACAATAAAAATTATCGTTTGCTCAGCAAAACCGAAATCAGCTGGCGAGCGAAATCAGCTGGGGTTACCATAGTATAGCTTTTTAAAATTCACAATGCAAGGTCATTGAAATGCTTCTACTTGGCGGTGGAAGATATTTGGTGATATTTTGCAAAAAAGATCCTCTTCTCCAAAATCTTGCCAATCATCCATCAGCGCTTCAATATTAAATTATTTGGTATTTTTCCATTTCGCACGCGCAAATCTTGCAAGTAAACTTAATTGGTAGCGATACACAGTATACATTTAAAAAAATATATTCCGTTTGGCGTTGGTCATGTAATTTTTGGCGATAAAGTAGCCAAAATGACATAACCGATGGGTAAGAAAAGATTAACCGATGATAACTACATTTTGGTTAAGAATTCCATAAAATCCGTTCTTAGTGAGCGTCTACATTGCAAAATGAGTAACTGTACCAAATTTCAAGTCAATCGGTTGTATAGTCTTAGAGATATCGTGATGAGTCAGTCAGTGGTATTTCGCTTATATATATATAGACTAGCTGATACCCGCCCACTCCGCTGGGCAGACGATAATATATTTTGGAACCTATACGTAAAATATCAAGAAAAGTTTGAATTTTTAAACGATAATTAAAATCTGATTTTAAAATTTTAGGAAATTTATTGTATGTAGTAAAGGTTAACCAAGACTTTAAAATATATATTAGAAAAGTATTTAATTGTTAATAGTTTAAAATGAAAATGTAATTTAGTCAGTAAATCTGTCATTGAACAGAATTCCGCATCATCTATGAGGTACTGTGTAGTGCGATGCGTTCTCATTATTCTACATGGCGGAGGCCTAAACCATGTAAAAATTGCCAACATAAAAATAAAAATACATTTGTATACATATTTTTTTTATTTTTTAAACCTATTGAATCAATTTTTTGTGTATTACATTTCTATTATTTTGTATGCATGACAATTGCTGAGAATGACAACTACATTTTTATTTTTTATTACATAAATTTATTAATCTTAATTACTACATTCACTGTTATTTTATATTATTCTAATTTTAGAAATAGTTAAATATAAGAAAAATATGAAATAATACGCCTACATTTGCAAAACTTCTCTGTAGACAACATTCTTCGTTCGTTTTTATGGTTGAAGGATTATTAGATTTTCACGTGAACTAACTCTTGAACATGCCACATAGAACTGATCATGGGAAAAACAGTCACTTTGTAAATCTACACCAGCTAATTTTAAACTCTGTCCTTGTGCTTTATTGATAGTCATCGCAAAGCAAACTCTAACTGGAAACTGCAAACGCTTAAATTCAAAATGATAATCTGATGGAATTAGTGGTATTCTTGGAATGAATACATTTTCACACCTCATACTTTCCTGTAAAAATAGTAGCTTCTATAACGTTTTTTCTTAGAGTTTTCACTTTGAGTCTGGTGCCGTTACATAATATAGGAGGATTTAAATTACGTAACAACATTATTGGTGTTCCAATCTTTAGATAAAAAATATGAGGCGGTATGCCTGGCGGATTGAGTGTGTGCAGAAACTCCACAGGATAATGAACAGTATCTTCTATATCTGTGACTGTATCTATTGACTCATACTTTATCTGCTCAGTTGTCAGTTTCTCTAGCATAAAATCGTTAATTTTATCTGCTGATTCATTTGTAGGAGTCAGAATTGCTCTTTCTTTCAACCACGATAAGCTATTAAATGTGGCATATTCAATATTTGGGTAAATTCTATCAGTCAAAGTAATCAAATCTCCAACAGTATCACATAGGTTATTCGGAATAATTATCTTTCCTTCTTGCTCTGTAATATTTCCGTCACCTATGTCAATCAATAGTTCAGAAAACTCTTTCGCACTCAAGTCGTTTTGAAGAGAGACCCTCATATTAACTTTCAAGGATAAGACTTTTATATGAGGCCAAAAAATTGAAGATTTCAAGTAGGCTTTAATTTCATCTGCGAGTGTCCCTCGTGGTACGACAGGTAAAGTTTGTCTAAAGTCACCAGCTAAAAGTACAGTCAAACCACCCATTAGTCGATTACTTCCTCTGATGTCTTGTAGTGTCCGGTTGAGAGCTTCAACTCCTTTCTTGTGGGCCATAGTACATTCGTCCCATACTATAATTTTTGTTTCTCTTAGTATGTACGCCATATCACTTTGTTTAGATATATTACAAATGACATTATCAGAATGATTCAAATCGAAAGGTAGTTTGAAAGCGGAGTGCGCCGTCTTGCCTCCATCAATCAACGTTGCCGCAATCCCTGACGAAGCTACAGCGATAGCGATATTTTTTCCACTCCTAACTTTAGCAAGCAGAAGATTGATCAAGAATGTTTTCCCAGTTCCACCAGGAGCATCGAGAAAGAATAACTGCCCGAAATTAGAATCAACACTGTTTAAAACATCATCATAAACTTTCTTTTGATCATGATTAAATTTCGAAACACCTACAGAGACTACTTGGATCAACCGAGATGTATCGTAAGCCAATTCACTCATAAACTTACGGTTGTTAATCATGATGCTCTGCTCTCTTATGGGCTCTGGGAGCCCAAAGTGTAACAATGACTTACCTGACATTGATGTAACAATGTCTTCTAGAAGGATAAGACATTGGTTGTAAACAATATCAACGACCGGTTCACTATTTCTATTATCTCTCCCCATTCGCCTTCGAATATCTTCTGATAAACTTTACCGGTATTTTTCCCATAACTTTATTGGAACTCCTACTTGACAAAAAACTATCATAATCGCAAATAACTCTCTAATTTTATACGGATAATCGAAAATCGAAGCTTCCTCTAAAGTACGATCCCAGTGAGTATCATCTTCCAATAATCCAAGTGCTCTGCAAGCTGCCTGAAAAGTTGGATGCACTATTCCATCTACAGTTTTTAAGGCTTTAAATGACGTCGGACCACAAATCTTATGTAAGAGAAGTCGTAAATAGTAGCATTCTGCATTTCCTGGATGGACAGTATATACTCTACCCAACACATTATCTTTTTTGATTTCTGGGAAACCTGTCACAACTTTTCCCTTTTTTCTCCTAGAGAATTCATTTTTCCTCCAAACGTAATAACTTGGAACTTCAAAATATAAAAGAGTTTGCGCAAATTCATCTACTTTACAAAGGTCAAAAAAACCCATAAGGGTTGTTTTTGTAGGATTTATGATTTTATTAGCAACATTCTCTTCTGTGAAATAAACTCTTTGACCATTTTCAAGATGAACAGAAAGATGAACTACAGGAGGATATCTCTCATGAATGTGAAAGCAAAAGATACGCCAGGCTGCTTCAGAACTGCTTATGTATCGTATTGCCTCATATCTAGAAATCTCATCCAAATTTTCAACGGTAAACGCTGCTTGATCAGAACCTTTATTTACATACTTGCAGATGTATTTAATAGATTTAACCGAATTACAATACTCAACATTGATATGAGCATTAAAAGTTCGTGACAAAACAGGGTTATATGGTACCACCCATTGATTGTCAATATCATTGCCGTTAATTTTGATTGCTATTCCACCATCTTCTGGAGACCGCCTTCGATAATGAGGATATCCATCTTCTCCCGTTTGAGTTTCTTTTAAAAAAGGCCTTGGGTATCTTTTGGTGCAAACACCAGCTAGCATGCACGGTGAACTGTAGTTGAAGACTCCACACGGACCATGAATCATCGTTGATTTAATAATTTCATGTAGAATTGGATCCTGATCGGGGTCAGGTAATTCAGCCCAAACAACTTCATCAATAGAGTCAGGTCTTACTTTTTCTTCCAACCAGAGAAGAATATGAACATGTGGAAGTCCACGCTTCTGCCATTCTACCGTATACATGTTACACCTAGTTTTGCCAAAGATACAACCTTTTGTCAGAAGATTCATCATGTGCTTAACTTTCAAATGAAATACCCTCGCAATGACATCGTGTCTATCATAAGATTTTTGTCCTTGCCTCAAAAGATTTTTGATTTCTAACCATTTAGGATTGCTAGTGAATGTAATAAATAAGTCGGGACGTCCAAAATGTCTTACGTATGTCATAGCGTCTTGAGTTCGTTCATGCATGTAGCGAGGTCCTCCAGTAAACGAAGACGGCAACACAAATATTTTACCTATTTCTGAAGACTGTGTATCTTTTTTTGCCATAGCGTCTTTTAAGTGGACATATTCTTCACTCCTAAGTTTTTTTTGATTGTGACGAATCTCCAATCAAGCCTTTCAGTCTCTATTTTTGCATACATATCGACCAAAAACTGATTAAAAAGTTGACGAAAGAGTAATAGATAATTGATTTCACCAATACGCTCCATCAACCTATAGCTGTAGAATTCAGAAGCAGAGACAGTCTTATTGATAGGAGCCCTAGTATTGCTATCAAGTTTTGAAATATTTATACTATAACCATCTTCCCCACGAAAAAACATCAAAGGGTACTGAAGAGCATCGTAAGCTTGATGCGTTTCACTAATTCGTACCAATTTACTGTCTCTGCAGTATAGAATAATATCTCTTTTTTCGAAATCCTGACCCACAATAAGGACAGCTACTTCTTTATTTTG
This sequence comes from Nephila pilipes, assembly GCA_019974015.1. Taxonomy (NCBI): domain Eukaryota; kingdom Metazoa; phylum Arthropoda; class Arachnida; order Araneae; family Nephilidae; genus Nephila; species Nephila pilipes. The sequence goes on along the minus strand of BMAW01034875.1, from coordinate 120,565 downwards.
AGGAGCATTGAAACGACCTTTGTGTTCTCTAGATGGTTTTTTATCGGTATTAATTATAACCTTTAACTCCTTTTGGTCTTTAGGAACTGAATCAACAGCAGCTTTGAAATCGTGAATATACCTGTTATGTTCATGTAGCGCCTTTTGTAATTGGCTAACTAATTCTGACTTAACACCTGGGAAAATACCACAACGAATGTTTCGTTCACGTTCATCATCACAGAGAAAGTATAGCTGAAGAAAAGAAGGTTGTTGAGGAGGCTCAGCCAAAAGGCTACCTATCCTGTGGTATACCTGCCCCTGGACTTTAAATGTTGGCATAAAATTTCCCTCCTTCAATTCTTTTGCTCCGAATGACGTCATCTGAAAACATCCGTTATACTTACGAATTGTAGAAAGAAAATGTTCTGAAAGCTGATTCTTATGGTTAAGAAGACTATTCAAAGGTTCAGGGTAGGATCTAGTAGCAGGAAGCTGGACTTGACCACCACTGCAACACATTCCTGGAGGTTCTTCTATCCATTTTAAAACATGGCACCTCGAACAGGGCAAACGTTTTCCGATACTGACAATTTTATCATTTGAATAGTCAATATCTATTTTATATTTAAAACCAGACAAATTTTTGGAAGTCCATAGCGCTAACTTAACTTTTGATCTTTTTTCATTGTATTTAATTACAGCTGCCTGATTCACTTGGGGGTTATTAGAAAAGTATTTTCTTACAGATGCTCTTTGTACTTCAGGATGGCTTTTAGTATATTTTGAAGCAGCTTCTCTATGTACTTCAGGATGACTTTGAGTATATTTTGTAGCAGCCTGTCTTACTTGTTTATATCTAATTGTGAATTTGTAAATATTTTTCTTTTTTTTACCTTTATTTAATTGAAGAGATACTACATCATTAATAATTGATTCACTTGAACTTGATAAATCAATGTTGGATATTGATTGAGTCTTTGAAACTAACCCAGACACATTTTCTTCATTTTGTTTCACATTATCATCACCAGGATTAACTTTACTTCTTTTTGTTAATCCAACTATTTCAATGTAAACATCAAAATGACCACTATTACAGTTTCCCGTAAAACGTAATCTTTTTTTCCCCTGAATTGCTTCACCGACAGAAACTATAAGGCAACCACCTTGATAAACTTCGAACTGATAGGGAAATAGCTCTGCCGCCGCCATAATTTAGCAAATAGATCCATACGTGTTTGGTTTATACATTTCTGTAAAATATAAATCGTTAGTATTATAAGGGGCGCCAGATAGCATTTGCGTGTAGCATTTAAACCGATCCCAGTTGTTAAACACGTGAGAAACAATAATGTTTCTCATTTTATAAGCCATCGATATGTCACCAAACACCAACAAAGACAGAGACGAAAATAAACATGCTCCGTCGCCAAGAATTTTAAAAACTTTGAAAGGAGTAGGTATTCCATCTATACAAATGTATTCAACATCCATTATTAAAAATTGTAACTGAAAAGTCAATATGAAAAATCAGTTCGTATTAACCTACAATGAAATACTTTTCAAGTTAAAAAATATAACCGAAATTATTTTTTTTAATCAAACTATTTAAAAATTCAACGAAAAATACTAACAAAAAAATAAAGTTACGTAAAATTTTTTAGCGAAAAGTCACCCGTATTTTGTTAGCCTTTTTGCGAAGGGATAACTCTTACGCTAGCAGCATATCTGGAACTGCAATTGAATAGACAAAATAGCTCTTAAAAAATCAAAGTAAGAAAAAAAAAATTTAGCATATTATATACATTAGGTTACAGTTAATGCGTACATAAAAATAAATATTTTGACAGCAACTTATTTTTTTTATCAATATGAATAACATACCGTTATTATTCATTTGTTAAAAGCCAACTTCAATATCTTCGTAAGATTGCGTTTAGATTTACAAATGTAATCATTCATAATAATAAAATACTTTTCTTATAAATTTGAAACTTACGTCTAGGTTCCACAACAATAAAAAATTATAGTTTGCTCAGCAAAGCAAACGTAAATCAGCTGGGGTTACCATAGTATAGCTTTTTAAAATTCACAATACAAGGTCATTGAAATGCTTCGACTTGGCAGTAGAAGATATTTGGTGATGAATCGGAATTTCGGGATTCAACATTTACATTATATATGATAAACCTACAATGCATCCTACTCAGCGGATTGTCTTGCGTGTTTCGCATAAAGAGCTTTTTGGCCAAAATCTTGCCAATCCTCCATCAGCGCCTCAATATTAAATTATTTGGTATCTTTCCATATACATATAAAAATATATATATATATATTCCGTTTGGCGTCGGTCATGTCATTTTTGGCGATAAAGTCGCCAAAAGTGACACAACCGATGTATAAGAAAAGATTAACGGATTAAAATTACATTTAGAATAAGAATTACGTAAAATCCGTTCTTAGTGAGCGTCTACATCGCAAAATGAGTAACTGTACCAAATTTCAAGTCAATCGGTTGTATAGTCTTGGAGATATCGTGATGAGTCAGTCAGTGGTATTTCGCTTATATATATGTAGATTATTCTTATTTTATGAGAACATTTTTTAGAGAATTTTATCAGTTTTTTTTTTAATTCAAATGTAGAGTAACATGTGTAAAGTTTCTAAATGATGAAGATAATTGAACACTTTAACACATAATGTTTTTTGAAAAATAGTCAGTTATTTGAAATTCTCCTTAAATTTATTCATTTTTAGCATTACAGAGATAGGAAAATGCTGCTTGAACTGACTCACTTAAGTATTTAGGTTGAAACCGTGGTACTCAGAGAATCGTTCTAGTTAGATATTATTTAAAGTATTGAATGTGTAATGTGTATTACAACTTTGGTAAACGAATTGACATATCATTGACCTCTCCTGAAATTTTCTAAATTTTGTGTACTACGCAATTTTTGTCAAATTTGATGACTTCTCAGATTTGTTGCAATACAATTTTAAAGAAATTACATGAGACTAAGTACTTATAACTTTTTTTTCCGGACATATAAGTTTTTTAAACTCTGAACTATATATGCAATGATCTGCAGAGTCCAAATGCGTTTTCGGTCAGCTTCCAAATAAGCGTCATTTACCAGACTTACACAAAGAAATTAAAACTCGGGATTCCTCTTTTATTTCAATAAAGCATATTTATCAATTTGAATGGATAACAGTAAGAGAACCTTTGCTTGAAGGAGAAAAAAAATATGTGGTGTCATCTATTAAATGGTACCAAAACATTTAACAGTGATTCATAGTTTACTAATATTTTTCTGACAAATCGAAATCTGTTTGCTGACGAGCTGATTTAGCTACGTCATTTGGTGCCTGGTTGTTACAATCGATGAAAACTGGATTCTTCATTATACATCAGAAATCAAGAACGATCAAATCATGAGCTGCTTCTAATGAATCTGTTCTAAAGAATGTGAAATAGATCTCGCCGACCGGAAACATTACAGTTGTTATTTTTGTGGTTATGAAGGATGTCATATTCTTTTGTTGACTTTAAAAAAAAAATTGAAAGCCACCATAGGACAGGGAGTTACCATACTCGCTTTTCCTATTCCTAATATCTTATTTCTATTATCGATTTCATCAAAGAAAATATCTCTCTCACTCACAGATGAAACTGAATTGATGAAATATTTTCTTTAAAATATGCTCTCGATTGCTTTCGGAAGGACAGTTAAAAAATGGTGTCCATCACAATTCTGAATCTATCTCTGTATAAATTTTTTTAGGGAAAAGTGCAAACTTACTGGAAGAACAGAGTAAACATCATGAAACATCGAAATATAAGTGTGAACCTTAAGATATCTAGGTATTTAGTCAAAACCAATTGGTAAAAAAATTAATTTAATACAATTTTTCATAGTTTCAGTTTAAAACGTAGCATTTAAAAACATTACTATTTCTACTCAGGCATAAGGGCTGGCCAATAAGGGGATTGGAATCACTATCCCGGTAATGATTTGAAACACAGATAAATTTGCAGTACATTTGCAAGACGGTTTGTAAAATATAATCGTATCTTTGACAGAATTGTGGTTAAAAGTATCATTTTAACAAACATTTCATGGAATTCGACAAAACGGTTGGTTCCGGTTCAAGAAAAATGGAGCAAGCCGCCTGAGTCACTCAACTAGATTTTAGCATTACAAATAAAATATAAAATAACAAGTATTTCATAAACATTGCTGGAATTTTTCTTTTCAGGTTTTATAATCATGTAAAAAGCCAGTCAGCTTAATAAATTAGTGCACAGGGAGACAAAAAGATATTTTCCAAGGTTTGAAATAAAAAGTAAAAAAGTTAAATAATTTTTTGTGTCCATTCCCGTATTGGTTGGAGAATATTACAACGAAAGAGAAAAAAATATTAAGAATGAAAGAAAAGAAAAAGATAACTCATGAGCAGAGAAATCAAGTTGAGAGAAGAGGGACAAAAAGTCTAGAGAACGTTCAGGAAATGAAAGGAAGGAGAAAAGTACCGGAATAAACAATTGAAACCCCGTCTCTTAGACAGCCCTTCCACCTCCAGAATTCGATGCCTCCAAAATGACTACATATCGGGACCGCGGAAAGATTAATGTTACTGTATATGGGCACACCTGTCAAAAGACGTGACATCGACAAGGAAATTAAAGTCGGCCGTCAAACATAAACGGATACGCTGTGTTCGCATTTAATGGAAGGCTTGAAATATTTCAAACTGAGAGGAATATGCAGAAGGATATTAAAATTTTTTTCGACGTCTAATCCGAAATGCACAGGAAAGTTAATGGGGTGACTAAAAAATAGTGAGGTGAACTTTAATTCATTTTGACAATTTGAACTTAATTAAAATCATTAATGATTGATTTTTAAAGAACTGTTGTCTCTTAAATGTTCCTTTGTGTAAGCTACAACTTTATTAATAAATGATCTATCGTGTTGATAATGGGGATGAATTTGATTATTATTGAAAGAAATTATGAGTTTTCTGTTAAACGTTTTTTTGATATATCCTGATGTAAACAAGTACAGATATCAGTATTTTTATTATAATAGAACATTCTACTTACGGAGATAATTTATGAAATTTATATTAGATTATTTGTCTTACACCTCATGAAGAAAACTTAAGAAAATTCTCTTTTATGGTTTCTTTCACATATATAAATAAATAACAAAGGATAGTATATACTTTTTTAAACACTTGAGTTCTGATCATACTTTTGTTTTAAGACAATCGATGTAAATCTTTTTTTTTCATGTTCAAAGTTGTGTCTAAAATCAGATCTAACCTAAAAGAAATATTTAGAAAATAACGAGGAAATAAAAGTTTAGCTGAGAAAAATATTATATTAAAACAATAATGTGTAGGTAAGATGATTAAGAAAAAAGTAGAAAAGGATTTAGTAGGAAGATACAGAACATTTCAAGAATGGAAAATAAAAAAATACAGGAAACGATGGTCACAGTACACACACACACACGCACGCACACACACACAAACACAACACACACACACATATATATATATATATATATATAATTTGATATTTACGAGGAAATTAACATCAATACTTTAATATACTTTGACCAAAAATAAATTAAGTCGTAATTACAATGTTCATGCTTTGGACTTTCGATATCAATCACACTTTGGTTATATTTTTCGTGTAAATTGCGCGTATTGCAATATTTTATATGCAATTGTACCACTTTTTATTCTTAGGTTCAATTTTAACATGGAGAGAAAAAGCGAATCATCGTATTTTAATATTTTATATCCGTAAAAGCAAGAAAGTTGTTGAAGCTCACAAAGAGATATGTGAAGTTTATTGGAGTGTTTGCATAATTGAACGTAGTTGAAAGAACTGGTTTAAAAAATTCCAGTTTTAAAGATAAAATAATTAAAATTAAAAATTGTCCCCTCAAGATAACTGTCGTTCAAACCGACCACCTGAAGTTGATGATGATTACGTCAAAGCCGTAATTGAGAAATTGAAAGGGAGAAAAAAGAAAATGAAGGAGATCGAGTTGATTGCTGAGAAGTAGTTAAATGCATGACTCACAATAATTGATAATCTCTTAAAACATCTTGGACTGTCTGTAAAACTTAATATTTAGAGGACGCATAAATCGAAAGACATTTATATTATGCTATGTATCAATATTTGCTTTATGCATCTCAAGAGCAATGAAGTTGGCTCATTTTTAAAACTAATAAACGAATCATCATTTGTGATGAAAAATGAGTCGTCTATAATAACATCATTCAAAAGCTATTATGATGTAATCCGGAAAAACATTGAAACCTGAAATGCGTGAAAAGAAGATCTTGCTGTCAGTTCGATAGGGCTACAAAGGTGTGGTCTATTTTGAATTACGCTAAAGAAGCCAGGTTATAAGTAGAGATGTTTGCTGTCAACAATCGAAGAATCAAAAAAAAAAAAACTGTTAGAATGAGCAAATCGCAAAATAAATGTGTTCCACCATTAAAATAATTGTGTCAGGCTTCATACAACTTTGGTAACTCGTGAGAAAATACTGAATCTTGGTTGGGAAGTGATGACGTGTCACCCGTTCAATCTTGATTTCCGCCATTTGATTAACATTTATTTCGAAGTTTGAGAAGCATCTTGACTGCTAAATCCTTTACTAATGATGATTATCTGAAATCGGAAAGGTTTCAGATTTTGTTCTATGCGCGTGGACTAACGAAGTTACCAGAAAGATGGCAAAATGTTATCGAACATCATGGAAAATAAATAACTGATTTAAAAGTAATCTTTCATAAAAAAAATTGTTTTACTTCGCACAATTTCAATTGTTATATATATATATATATATATATGTAATATATATATACTGAAAATTTATGAAAGAATAGTTTAAAATATTTAAAAAGACAAAAATCCAGAAAGAAATGTAACAATGAAAGAAAAATAAATGAAAATATGGAACCCAGCAAGTCAAAAAGCAATATCGGGCTGAGGACCGATTAAGCGGGGTTAAACTAGTTTAATGGTACCAACCTTCCCCCTTTGCGACTTGGTAGGCTGAATTAGGAGATCCAAATTGCAAAAGAGTTCATGATTAAAAGATGCAAACAATTTCAGCGATAAAATCTACAAAAATAAAATCTATAATTCCTGGTAGGCTGAATTGGGAAATCCAAATTACAAAAGAGTTCAATGATTAAAAAATGCAAGAAATTTCAACGATAAAATTTACAAAAATAAAATCTATAATTCTAAAATTATCAACAAATCAAAATATAAAAATTACTTACAAAATTCAAAGAAATGAAGACTCAAATATGTGAGTAGTAAGACGGAATTTTCTTTAAGCTTCAAGATGTATATCACATACTCAAAATGAAAAAACACAATATATATATATATATTGTGTGGGGGCGCGAGCAGAAATGATACTACAAATATACGCTAAAACGGAATTACTTCAAGATTGTAAGAATCCTAAGAACCCATCAAAGAAACAAAGAAAATTGGTTACAGAAATATGGCAATATATAATGCTGTTTCAGGCTTTCGACAAAATTGAGGGTTAAACAAATTTTTCATGCATCAAAACCATCCGATTCAGAATTACTTTATAACAAAATGGTCAAAATAAACCAATTGGACAGGGGTACAAACAAATAAAAGTAACATACGAAACGAAAAGTGCATTAAATAAAGAAATATTGTAACTCTAAATTGACTTTTTAAGAAAATTCCTTACTCATCAAATATTAGCAATTTTGAAAATAACTTAGAAATATAAATTAAATAATGCTAACTTACAATAATAGATGTAGTCTAGTTCCATAACGCTATTCATCAGCCACACAGCATAAAAATATTTCAAAACTTCTTTGTAATAACACAAAGTAATAAAATTATAAAAAATTCCTAAAAATTGTTTTATGAAACAAACTAGTTCAAGAAGTATCTTAAAATGTTGACTGTAAAGTGAATTACTTTTGAGAAAAATATTTCTTAAAAGGCTTACATGATAATACAGCAAACTTTAAATTTCAATAATCATCTAATTGTGTGACACAATCTAAACAGATTATATAAAATTTATCACATATTTTTCAATATATTTGTTTTTTAAAGAAAATAATGTTTGGTTACTTTATATTTTTATTTATCATAAGGTTTCTGAAATTTAATAGTTTTGACTGAATTTATAATCAAGTTATAGTTCCGTTGTACGTAATTCATAGTTACATTTCTAGAGATAAAATATTTGTATATTACTATTCCAGAATATAAATTTATAAGTTGAAACTTGATTGAATATATTTTTTAAACATCATTTGGTTCATTTTTATCTATTTTTCCCTATTTTATTTCTAATCATTTTGATTATTTTTATTTATTATAGATTTTGACTAAATATTAATATGTAAGATAAGAAGCAGGATTAAGTTTATTTGCATAATTATAATTGTAATTGAATTTGATTAGGTAAACACACTATACGTAAAAGTATTAAAATTATTTTTATCCATATAGATTTGATTACATGAATGTAAATATATATAGATTAATCAATTGTTAAATGTTCTCGACATTCCTCTAATTTAATTACATCTTTTACAGTTAAATTTATTAAAATATTCTTCATAAGATCCTGATTGACTAAAGCATTTAATTTTCCTCAACATTATTTAAGTTATTTTTCTTAAATACATTTAGAAGCATATTTATAAGCTCATCAGTATAAACGGAATTTAAAAAAATTCTAAATTTTATCTATTAATTGATTATATATTATTTTAAATTTATCTAGATATATCAGAACTACTTTTAATTATAACAGGCCTATATGATGTATTACAACTAATCGTCAAAATTTGGTTTAGAGGTGGGGAATAGCAAAAGAAGACGATTTCCCACTGGAAAATATGGGCACAAACAAACTCATGATGTTATAGTGGACGCGGTGCAGCTACAGTTTTCGAACACAGATAGAGTTATCTTACAAGTACAGCCGGTCGTCACTCGACATTATGACATCCCAGAAGCAATATGTTCGTAGTTCCACAATTACTTGGCTAATCTTTTGATGCATATTCTAGTAGTTGGCGAATAAACTCTTTTGTGCGTGAGTAGATGTCTTCCTTTTCGACTAGTAAGTAGCATTTGGTAGATATTATTTTGAGTTCTTTGCTGTTTCGGCATAGAATTCAACTTTTATTCACAGTCTGATCACGCGAGAGCAACTTTCTCTTGAAACTTCTATTATGCCTATAAATAAATAGTCACCGAGCCGTCTTAGCAAAACTATTACTTTATTTTAACTTTATACAACAATATTTCAACTTAACTCATACATTTGTTTGTCACATTCATTCAAGTATTGCAAATCATTATTTATTCAATGAACTTGCAGTTAGATGCGTAACTTATAGTGAGGCAAGAAAAGTGGTCAAGAATCTGAATAAATGCATACAGAAAGCTATCTGAATCTGTGCATACCATAACGTAAAAAGATTGCACTTATTCATCGACAACTATGCCAACAAGGAGGGCAGGGATAGAAACGGATTATGGTAGTCGATGAAGTCTCGTACAGTCTGTCGGAGAATAATCAAGTTACAGCTCACGAGCTTCTTGCTCGACGGTTTGGTGTTTCACCCTCCAGATGTGTTGGACGAAAGGAACGATGAACTATTGGATAACATTCATTTGCCCAAACTACAGTTAATTCAACTAGACGACTGTCCTAAACAGGCGTACTTTCGGCAGTGGCTCCTGAAGAGAATGTCGCTGATTTGTCAGGTTGTGTCCTTTTCACAAATGAAGCATCGTATTTGTAGGCTCTTCACCTCAAGGTACAAGAGGTACAAGAGTGTACCACGATTTTGCCGTCAGTGTGTGAACTGGATTCATTAGTGACTGTTTTCTGAAAGAGCATTTACTAGCCAGGAAATACCTAAAATTTCTTGATATTTTATTTCCTAGTGCTCTGAGCGAGGTTCCTGTTGATATTCAATGGCAATTGTGACTATCATCCAATGAAACTCCAGTACGTTATACGAATAACGTGACCAGCAATATTTCGAACTCATTAGATTATTACTGGTTGACCATCACCCAGACTACCGGGGTCACCTGATTATCTTCAATCAGTTTCTTTGTCGGCGATGCAATGAAAAATATGGTAAATAAATCTTTGGTTACTTATGATATGGAGCTTGTAGGACGCATATCAGTTGTTCTGAAAAACTTCAGGAAATATCGTGAAATTTCTGAATGGTTCTAGGTATATATATATACTGTAGCGGCCAAAATTTTGGTACTTTTGTAAATTTTCATATTTTGTTTAACTTTGTATGCCTATGGAAATGTTACATTTCACAAAACGCAAAGTCAGATGTCTCATTTTAAAGAGAATTTGATATGGAATTCAATACAAAAACAAAATTCAAATACTTGAAATACAAAACAAGCATAAGTACTTTAATCTGAAAAACAAACACAGTTATGAAGGTGTTTGCAATGTCAAATTTTCCTTGAATACCATTGTTCTTGTTTTGGGAACCAATTTAGTAAATGCTAGCAGAAGCGGGCATCATATTTACAGTTGGAACAAGTCATTCTTTTGTTTTGTTCTGTGAAAGGAAGACTGTTTCTTATGTAACCAAATTATAAGTTGGAACTGTTGAATTTTTTAAAAATATTTAGTGAAGAGGTATTGTCATAAAATAAACGAGTATATTGGGCTTCTAGAGAGAGATGTAAAATTTTTGTGTTACACGAAAAAGTGGTATTTCCTATGCTGAAATTACAAGACAGATGACTGTTTCAGTGACTACATCTGGAGTCCACAAGTTTTATTTAGGATATCAGGAGACAAAATTCAATAAAACACAAAGCAGGGAAAGACCGAAAAAGGTGCACCATATCTCTTGCTATCAGAAGAATAAAATGACTATTTCTCCGAGATAAAAAAAAAAATGTCAGCAACGGCTATCAGAAGTGATCTGAATGATGGTGGTGTATCTGTCACTTCAAGTACAGAACAATAAAAAAGAATAACAGATGTTGGACAAAGAGGTAGAATTCCATGAAAAACGTCGCATCTTAAATGTAAGCCTCCCCCCCCCCAAAAAAAAAAAAGACTGCAGTCGGCAAAGGAACACATTAATTGGACAGATAATCAGCTGTCACAAATTGCATGGAGCGATGAAACTAAGATATCATTATTCGCTATTCATGGGCGAAATTATGTAAGACGTAGAGTAGGAGAAGAGCTACATCCTCACTGCATTCAGACAATTCTGAAGAATCCACATAGTACTATGATTTAGTCATGCATGTCAGCAGGTGGTATTGGTCTCCTTCATGTCATCGATTGTACATTAAATGCCAGAAAGTATATTGACTATATTCTAGAACTAAAACTACTAAATTCCATCAGGGATCTCTTTCCCAACAATGCGTCATTTATTTTTCAGAAGAATTCTGCTCCCTGCCACACAACAAATTTATCGAAAAAAGGGCTTCGTGCAGAGAACATTGAATTGTTGTCCTGTCCAGGAAACAGTTTTGAGATCAATCCTATCGAAAACTTGTGGCACCGTTTAAAGCTCTGTTCCAAATGAGGCGTTCACCTAATAAAAAGGAAGTAATTGAGGCTATAATAGTTTCCTGGCGTCATATAATAACGAAGGAAGAGCTGAAAATTAATGTCAGCTCAATGAATCATGAATGTGAAGTTGTAGTAAAAAATAAAATCTACCTTACTAAGTATTGATAACTTATTACAATAATCAGTTTATAATGTATATCGATAATTATTACAGCTTATTTTTTTTTGTATTACAAATATTTGAATTTTGTTCTTTTGTGTTGAATTCATTAAATGTTTTTTAAAATGACATATACAACTTTGCATCTTGTGAAAAGTAACATTTTCTATAAGTATAAAAATTTAAAAAACATAAAAAATTTCCAAAACTGTCATAATTTTGGCCACCACTGTATGAATATATATATATATATATATATATATATGTGTGTGTTTGTACACTATTGCGCAAAACTTAAGCAACTTTTCAGATTGTGCTTTTATTCAGAAAAATATTTATTGCGTGACATGACATTCACACTACAGAGATACAATGTAGCATTTTAAGGTTGATGAAAGCATTGCTGCCAAAAATGAACTGTACGCATAGAATATGGAACAAAGACGAAACATTCTGTATTTACAGAATGACGTGAGTAAAATACAGAGTCTGGAGATGATGAAGATCAACAAATCAAAGTTACTCAGTAAGCGTTATGACTCCTTCTAACTGTAATGGTTGTGAGACACCGTAATATTCATAATCAATGACAAATTATCTAACCGTTCTTGAGTTTAAGAGTTTCTAATCTTCAAGCAGCATCAGTTTTTGCACAGTCTTGCGTTCTCCGGATGATACGATTTTGTTACCAAACATCTCTCTACGCACGTTCTATGGGATTTAAATTAGGGGAGCACGTGGCCGATCTATTCTGAAGGTCTCATTACTTTCTAGAAGCTATTCAACAGCAGAATCTTGTGTAAACGTGTATTGTCGTCCACGAAATATAGTCTGGACTGATGGCACCTCGGAATAGATACACATGTGGAAGGATAGCTTAATTGTATTAATGATATCCACTACGTGTGCCGCTTCAAAAGTAAAGAGTTCCGTTTTTTAATTCAACATAATGCCTTCCCATACAAGCACTCCTGGGCCCTCCCAATGGTCTCTTCTCCTGATGCTAGTGTTATGAAACCGTACCCTTAACTCCACAATAAGCCATCACTACGATAAACATTAATATCTGCCTTTAGGTTGCTATATGCAGCTGCTGAACACTGTTTCCTGAAATTTGGTTACGGTCTTTTTGTGCCTACAGAATGATATACTGACAATCATTTGATGTTGTTTTATTCGGCGGATGATCGCCAACCTTACCCATAGCTGTGCATGTCATTTGGTATGCAGCATGTCATCCTGTATGCAGCTGCTGAACAATGTTTCCCGAAATTTGGTTACAGTCTTTTTGTGCTTTCATAATGATATACCGACAATCATTTGATGTTTTATTCGGCGGAGGATCGCCAACCTTACACATAGCTGTGCATGTCTTTTGGAAAGTACTTCTAACTCTAGAAACAGCAGTTTTGTGAATTCCAAACACTTGTACAACACTCTCAAACTATGCTTCACCTTCAAGCTTACCGATCATTCAGCTATTTATGAAGGCATCCACGTGATTTCTTGTAGCCATTATTGAATGTATTATTTCGCTTTAACTTGCAAAGAATGTCTGGAAATTTCTTTCCTCCCTTTTTTTAGATTACATAATCACTAAGCCCACACCTCCTAAATACTAGTGCTCTCTTGGATTGAGCGTAGTAAATGCTCATTTTCAATTCTTTACTATCTCTGATCAGGAGATTCTCCAGCAGGATTTGTAGACATTTAAATATATTTTGGGCAGTTTAGAAAGATAGATGACACAACATAGTTTTGCATTCGACAACATTTAAAAAAAACGCATATTTTATTACCAGTCTTCTCTTCGTAAACTTTTGTGTTTCTTCTTATTCTATCCTCAGGAAAGTGCAATTCACAAA
>BMAW01034875.1:9841-106519 GCA_019974015.1 Nephila pilipes | reverse complement strand
TCCTGGGCCCTCCCAATGGTCTCTTCTCCTGATGCTAGTGTTATGAAACCGTACCCTTAACTCCACAATAAGCCATCACTACGATAAACATTAATATCTGCCTTTAGGTTGCTATATGCAGCTGCTGAACACTGTTTCCTGAAATTTGGTTACGGTCTTTTTGTGCCTACAGAATGATATACTGACAATCATTTGTTGTTGTTTTATTCGGCGGATGATCGCCAACCTTACCCATAGCTGTGCATGTCATTTGGTATGCAGCATGTCATCCTGTATGCAGCTACTGAACAATGTTTCCCGAAATTTGGTTACAGTCTTTTTGTGCTTTCATAATGATATACCGACAATCATTTGATGTTGTTTTATTCGGCGGAGGATCGCCAACCTTACACATAGCTGTGCATGTCTTTTGGAAAGTACTTCTAACTCTAGAAACAGCAGTTTTGTGAATTCCAAACACTTGTACAACACTCTCAAACTATGCTTCACCTTCAAGCTTACCGATCATTCAGCTATTTATAAAGGCATCCACGTGATTTCTTGTAGCCATTATTGAACGTATTATTTCGCTTTAACTTGCAAAGAATGTCTGGAAATTTCTTTCCTCCCTTTTTTTAGATTACATAATCACTAAGCCAACACCTCCTAAATACTAGTGCTCTCTTGGAATAAGCGTAGTAAATGCTCATTTTCAATTCTTTACTGTCTCTGATCAGGAGATTCTCCAGCAGGATTTGTAGAGATTTAAATATATTTTGGGCAGTTTAGAAAGATAGATGACACAACATAGTTTTGCATTCGACAACATTTAAAAAAAACGCATATTTTATTACCAGTCTTCTCTTCGTAAACTTTTGTGTTTCTTCTTATTCTATCCTCAGGAAAGTGCAATTCACAAACACAAAATTTAAAAAAATAAATTCTTATACATAAACAAAAAAGATTTGTTACAATTAACAAAATTTGTACTGTTGACTTTATTTCTTGTAATTTAGAATGGAACTCTTGTTGGAAGTACCAAAACCATTTTGTTACAACAACAAAAATGTTTTGACAACTCTCTTCTAGAAAATTGGAACAAACTTTAGGTGTTTTTTTCCTTTGAACTAAGGAAAGTTTTGCTTATTTTGCCAGCATCGTTTGCTATTATAGTAGACAGTTTCTTGATTTTGCGAAAAGATGTTTGGAAAATAATACAAAATTATTTGCTTGCAATAGCAAAAACACTAAACATTTTTTGCCTCATTAACAATGCTTGTTTTGGCCCATTTTTAAACACATAAAAATTTATTGCGGCTGCAAAATATTTATTTGACAAACAAGATGTTTTTATCATTATAGATAAACAAAAATAAATCACCCTATTTCAATTAACGAAGTTGACATGAAAAAAAAGAAGTAAGTTTATTTTCAAATGGCATATTTTCACAAGATATTTTTATTCCATTAACAATGCTTGTTTAGGCACATTTTTACACACATAAAATTTTATTACGATTACAAAATACTTAATTGATAAACAAAACGCTTCTGTCATAGTAGATAAACAAAAATAAATTACCCTATTTTTATTCAAGAAACTGACATGACGAAAAAGAAGCGAATATCTTTTCAAATGTTGTATCGAACTACCTATGTTGTTCAAGTTATTACTGGAGCATACATCAAGAATCATTTTATAGTAAATCAAGAAATGTTTTTTCTGAGGTTTACAATATTTTTTTTTATTTAAAAAGAACAAGGTATTTCTGGAATAAAATAAAACTCAAATTTATGTTTGTAATTATTTATTCTCGTTTCTTGTAAAAGATTAAGAAATAAAAATATTTAGGTAGAAAATATTCAGATTTCATTTCTTATTGCTTCCAATGTTCATCATTTGAGTGAAAAAAATACACTCAATGAATAAGAATGAGAAAAATAGCTAATTGCTAAGAAAATTACATAAACTGAATTATATTTTTGACCCCTTATATATGTTGAATTACCTCGCAGCTTCAAAGTTCTTCCATTATTTTCCAAATAAACTGATCATTTACCAAAAAAAAAAAAAAAAAAAAAAAAAAAAAAGTTCTTAAATAATGATCTCTAGCTAGATATTCTATCGCATTCATTTTCACAATTTTTTAAAATTTTAAATTCCATTTGAAATTGGCTTAGGGGAATTCTTCATTCCTTCTTATTCAGCGTTCCTTACTTAAATTTATGAAACTTTGTTTCCTAATTTTTCTTTCCTTTCCTAAAATAAAGTTTTCTATTCGGTAATTTACATTTTTTTCTGTATGCTGATGAAAGATATGATTTGCTGCCTCTAAACACTCAGTTGAGTGCGTGAAGTATATTTTTCTGAACTCTATTGCTTATAAATAATTTAGTACAACACTTTTAGTAAGCTTATGGTCAATATATTTTTTGCTGGAAAAATATTTACCCTTCTTTAATAAAATACAATTGATAGAATAAATATAATCCTGTCTTTCATTTTTCTTTCATTTTTATTCCTCGTAAATCTAAATTTTTCAGACTTTTATCTTGTAATGAAATTTCTACCATTCTATTTGAAAAACAAACAGGAAGAAATTTTTTAAGAAATGGAGGAAAATAGCTTGATTGCTAGCGGTTCTGCTATTTTTAAAATATTAATTTCTTGCTCTATTTGTAATAAATACAAATTCAGATTCTTTTGACGATTCAAAAAGAAATTTGAGTTGTTTCAAAACAGTTTTTCGAGTGTTTCACCATTAGAATGTTATTTGAACTCAAAATTTTCTTACCCTCATAAAGGTATAGATATCTTACGAGGACAACAAATGTCTGTAATCATTAAACACGGAAATCACTATATTTATCAACTTTTTCATGCAAATATTCTGGCATCTATGAAATTATTTTTGTAACACAAAGATATTTTTATTTATATAAATGTTAAAAAGTCGGGTTTCTTGTAATATATTTTCTTGTAAACAACGTGTTACTTTTTACATGTTTTGTCATATGCAATTCCTTTAATTATTCTGTCCAACACATATTTTTCTCCCAAAGCATTTCTAGAGGATCATTTCTTTAACATTCAATGTATTTTAATTGAAGTCAAATAAGTTTCCACTGTTCTTCTAGTGAATTAATTTACTTATATATATATATATATATATATATATATATATATATATATATATATATATATATATATATATATATATATATATTCGTAAATGACATATTGTAAGATGCACACAATACAGAAATAAAGCGTTTCTTAGATAACTAAAGTATTTTTCTTTGTTGTTACCTTTTCGGCAAATGCACTAGAACAACATTAACTGCAATTTACTTTGCTTATAATTTCCATCTATGTCTCACAAACTGCTGTAATTGCTTTTCCACCGCAATTATGTTTCTTTTTCGCCGCAAGAGTGAGCGGTAATACCCGACACTCAACGTCTCCTCTTTCGGGAAAAGAGTCAAGCATCAAAATTTCAAAGGCTTAACAAACAGACTCCTTAGGGTCGTTCTTTTCTCAAAAGAATGCCAGATATTTGCATCTTTAAAGAGTATACCTCGAGATGAGTAATGAGATTGGTGTAACCATAAAATTAATTTCTTTTTTACTCCGGGTTGAAAAGTTTCATTTATTCTGTGTTTAAATATTTTGTTTCTCTTTCTTCTATATTTAGATGTACATCATTAGTATATGAAACACTTTCATGTGAAATATTCTTCTTAAATAAATTCCTTTAAACTCTCTTGTCAATTCCTTTAAGGATATTTTTCCACTCTCAAGTAAAAAAGCTAAAATCTTTAATATAAAGTTGATACGAATGCTTAAAATGTTTATGTCTCCATCTTAAAGAAAATGTTAGGAAAAGTGAGTATATATATATATATATGTGTGTGTGTGTGTGTTTGTATTCTATTTTTAACATTTTTAATAATAGTTTTAACATTTTAGTTTGAGTGTGCATAATGAATTTTAAAATTTATTATTGAATATTTAGTTCAGAAAATTTTTATGCATAATTTCCTTCAAACAAGTGTGAGCCAAAAAGCTGCAAAAATTATTTTAAATTATATGCTTTTCTAATAAAATGGTAACTTATTAGTAATAAAGGACAATTAAAGTGATACTAAAATAGAAAAATAAGCTTCACGAATTTTAACTATGAGAAGAAAATAAGGAAAAAAAAAGAAAACATCCAATTCATACTTTATGTTAACATTCTAAATTGCGTTGTGGAATCCTATTTGTGTTTTTGAGTCATACCTGTAGAGTAACTTTGTTTTTATTTTATCGCTTGTGGGCATGAAATTTACGTTAACTAAATTGTTAAATTTCTTAAAATATTTGTCAATATGCAAAGTATTTATGAGACAGTTATGAGATTTTTAGCTTTGTTTTTGGAGGAGAACTCCAAATGTATAATATTTCCAAATTTAAAGTAATATATCATTCACTAATTGGACGTCGACAGCATGTTTCTGAAAGGAGTGTGGAAAGTAATGACGCCAGAAGGTGAAAAGCCGCTGTCATTTGAGACTGAATTATTCATAAGGAATATATTATTAAAAACTCGGAAAAAATGCTTAGTGAAACTTTTTTTTCTGAATTTCTAAAAATATTAAGAGTTTTTATAAATGCATAAGATGACACATTATTTGATAAGATTATGATCACATATTTAATTATTAACTACATTATAATATGCATATATAAATACTTAATCCTTAAAAACAATGTTAATATATTCGTTATATTTAAGTTACGCCGACCCAACATTTCAGTGAAAAGTTTTGAGATGGTTTTTGTCATAAACATAGCTTCAGAAATACGGAAAAAAAGTATTTCGCAAAATTTTCGAGGTGTTCTTTCTGTTTACTACCTTAGAAAAATTTTAATATTTTTTTCTTTTCTTGCTTTACATAATCTTTTTAAGAGTTCAGCATTTTATTTGAACCAATTAAAGCTCTATAATAAGATGAAGGGTAGTATCTTTAAGCAGAAATTTAAATTTAGTTCATGATGGGAAAACATTTTAAGTTGGATGATTACGTCAAGTAGCAACTGTTAAAAATAACGCATACCCTGGATTTATAATAAACCATTAAATTAAAAAGACTCTTAAAAATATGTATAAACCAAATTATTACTAATTATTTGTGCATTCTAATTTTTTTGAAAGTTTGGAATTGCAGTACTAAATTATAAGATTTGTTTCACCCTCGAAATTTAAGAGAGAAAAATATTAGAAAATATATAAATGTGTTAATTATTTAGTAACTATAATATATATATTACCGATCTGTGTAAATTAAATATTTCAGAATCCTGCTAAGTAAAATAAAAAATTCATATTCTCACCCTAACTTAAAAAGTGGCATATGACTATTTTATCATTGCAAATATAAATATTTAAAAGATTTCATCATTTCTTTTAAATGCAATAACGCATAATAAAAAGTCAATCAACCTTTAAAATGTAATTTTTAAGCTTTGTTTTTGATATTTTAACTCCACTCAACTCAAAAAGTTATTGCTATATGAAATATTAACATGAATCAAATACACGGCAAAAGAGGCGAAAGCAATGGCCTGATAGTAAGTGTTGATTGCTGAATTTAGCCACACAAAAGACAGTGCCAAAGAGCTCCATCATTCTAAAAAATAATAATTAATCATTTCCCAAATTCTATATCAGAATGTCTAAGGAATTTCAGACATGTGTTTATCAACCGTAATACAACTTGAGTGGTTCTAAGAAGTAATTTTACTTCTGTGTCATATATCTGTCATAAATTGTCTATGACCAATTATAAGATAATTTGGTTGATTGATTCTTTGGAATTGATATCAATCTAGAGATATAGCAAAAGCTATTTTTGAAAGAATTCCTAATTAAAATCCTTAAATAAATAATGAGGATGAAACCTGTAGGTAGTAGACAAAGTAATGGAAAATTTTCCAATTTGAATTTTTATTTTCATTAATATGCTGTTGGTCCAAAATGAATATAAAGGACAGCAATAATTCGTCATAGACTAGATGTATTAATATAATTTCTCACATTAGATAGAGCAATTTTTTACCATTTCTCCTGTAAAATATCTTCTAATTCTGCTAGTTGAATAAAAAAAAGTGTAAGAAATCGTCATTTCATATATCACTCAATATATTGCTAGCAATGTTAAAAAATAATGATTCAATAATATTAACATATGGTGACTGAAGTACCAACGGAAACTGTTTAATTTATTCCCTATGTTCATTAAACCAAATCGTGATGCATTTTCCTATGAGAATGGGAGCATTATTCACTTGACGCAAGCTACAGCCAACAGAGGAAAATGTCTGTAGGATTAAATACATGTGGGATGCGCTACTCGAACCTACACAATGACTATTGAATGCCAAGAAACAGCACTCCCTTGAAATCAAATACCTATGCCCATGCTTTACAGCTAGAACCAAAAAATTAAGATGAAATGCTCTGTGAGATTTTACCTAATAAACACTCTTGCAGTGGGGAGAGAGAAGGTGAAAGTCTTTTCGTCCAATTAAATTACATATTTCCAGACATCAATGTTCTAATCGAGATGTTCTCTGCCCCAGAGTAAGCATTTTTTGGCATTGATGTCATTAAAGAAGGGATTGAGTTTTGTTACAAGATCGCAAAAATCTAATTCACGAAGATCTCGATGATTTCTTGTGCTACGTTTTCAGTGAATAATTTGTCAAACTTTTGAACCTGAATGATAACTTACTTTTCCGACCACAATTTTATGTTCAAAAGTATCACGCAGCATAATTTTACACAAAATTCTTCTTGCTCGTCTGCATTGCCCACAATTTTGCCTGTTTTAAATTTTAAAGCCCCGATTAGGCAAGCACATAATAATTACGGGGTTCAAAAAATCGCTGAGATTTAATATTTTAAAGTAATCTTACGCAACTGGTGTTTTATCTTTTTTTGTACTACTTACATTCGACAGATAAATTGCTACCATATTCGTGTAAGTAGGAAACCGCGATGCTTACATCACCCTAAATTTATCCATTTCTATTTATTTCATTCTTTCTGTGGTGTTTCTATTATTTTATCTGGCCTATGTAAGTTGTTCCTCACTTACGATTTTCATATCGTTCCATGAGTTTAAAGTCAATTTCCATTTAATAAGAAGTATCTGCCGTTATTCTGTTTTAAAATCAATGGCGGAATCGGGTGTGAAATCGAAGTCTCGATTGTACGTCACTTGCGACGAATTTCACAAACTAAGTTACTAGTACATCACTGACCTTGATATTGAGAGAGTGGACAAATTGATTTGAAAGAATGTTCCCCTAGCAACAACAAGATGAATATTGTAATTTTGAAACATTATTCTAATGACGACCGCTTGTGGCCCGTAGCGTCTTTTAAGTTCGAAGTCATGATAATGTTTCATCAGTATGGTGAAGGAGAGTTTTTAAGCGTCATTATATGACATTTCTTATGGAAAAAAGCAGTATAGAGTCTTCTGTTTCAATCATAGTCAAGTGCCGAGAATGTTTACGTTGTCATTCCTCTCATGTAACTTCTATCCAAACTTGATTGCTTTGAAACTGGTAGGTTTAAAATGTACCAATACCGACATTCGGAAATATGTTAGCCAAGTTTAACAAATATAAAATATAAAATACTGCTAACATCAGACTATGTAGAAAGTAAAACGTATTTTTTGAATTACTGCTAAACTGCTCGTAAATGTGATGGATTTGCGTCATTAAAATATATATGTTGATAAAGACAACAAACTTGAGAAAGTAGTGATTTATCATAAAATATCATACGTATTTCAACGTAAAAGTATTGCTTCTGTTTGATTCCCTTCATTTGTAATCTTTTAATTTGTAACTCTTACATTTTAAAAACTTATTTTTCCATTCAAATGGCAAAACAATGTGAACTAGAGTGATATATATATATATATACACCTCGCAAACATAAGGAAATAATTTAAATAACTTTAAGATATTATAGAAAAAAATATTAATCTAAAGGAATTTTTCAAACAAAAGTTAAAAATAAACTTTTTAGATTATAAAAAAGCAAAAGAAAATGAAATATTTCAATCACTAATCGTAGAAAATAGAAGAAAAAGAAAAAGTTATGTCACAAAGCAATTAAAGAAGAGATCAAGTATCTGGACGAATACCAGTCGAAAAATAGTATGACGATAAGCTTGAAAATATGAAGTATAAGCTAAGTCATAAAAACCAATCTTAAAAAAGAAGAGAAAGAAGCCAAAGAAAAAATTAAATACAACATTTATGAAATCTGAATTACCGCTTAGCAGTTAGATATGTCTCACAGAAAAATGTTATTTACAACTATGGAAATTTTATCTATTCAAAAAGAAGCAACATGCAGAGACCCCATTGCATTTTAAGAAACGAAGTAAAAAATCTTAAATAGATACAGATATCGAAACATTAATCAACAAAAACAGGAAAAAAGAAACAATCCAAAATGTAATTATGCAGAATTAAAGAAAAAAAAGTTTTGAAAAATTACAAGAGACAAGTTATTTAAAAAACCAGTACAATTATCTAACTCCCACATAACATAATTTTCTCTCTCTTGTTAGAAACAGAAATTAAGTAGTGCCGTCTATCAGAGAACACGCGAACTAATGCAAAGAAATGTTAAAGCCTTTTAAACTAATAGCGAAATGAGAAAAAATGAAATAGAAAAGATTTTAAAGACAAAAGATAGAAAGAAAAATAAACCAATATATATATATATATATATATATATATATATATATATATATATATATATATATATATATCTATATAATTAAAACGATTTTCCAAAGCATAGCTATAAATAGCATAAATCTGTTTTATTTTTAATTTATTTGATTATATCAGCACTATTTTTAAAGATGGCAAGACTGTTCAGCATATATATAATATGCTACATAATTTTACGTATTTTTTTCCCAATAAGAGTAACATATGCATTCGAACTATTAGTTCCTGCTCTAAATTTAATAGATGTTTACGAAACTTTTATGGGAGAAATATTTTAAGTAGCTTAGCATTATTAATGCCAGTGTGACATGCAGCAATTTTAATTCTATTAGAAATTTCTTTTTGTCTGTTGATCACAGCTCTAAAGTAATTATTTTTCTGAAAATGCTTGTTATTTAAATTATTGTAAATTTTTTTGCACATAAATGCACAGAATTATAAGTATTTTATCGACATTAGTAATAACAAATCTGTTCCGGAGATTAATAATAGCAAATTTTAAATATATCCTTGCTAGTGTTTTCTTTTTTTTTTCTGATGACCAGTTGTTAATATCATAATTAATACAGTCTTTAAGCTGTTTAAAATCGTCTATTGTATGGGTGTAATTTATTACTAATTTAGTAATAAAATTGTCGAGATTTAAGCTAATTTATTTTTAATAGAAAAACTATTGTTCGGAATATCTAGTCTTAAATTAGTCCCATGATTTTTAATAACCCTGAATTTTTTTTTATCCACAATATCCAAATTACCTCAATCACCTGTGATATTCTTCACTGATATTCTCCTTACGTATATTGCACATGTAAATATCATCATTTTTAATATCTGAGTGATTATAGTAATTCAACCGTTTATATATATAATCTGACAGTCAGGACAAGGAATTTCGTTGGATAATCCTGAACAAATTGAACTATAAGTGCTAGCGAAAATAAAGTAAGTTCTATTTAAAGGTCAAGTAGTCAGCGGGAGAGCATTAGATCTGTCATCGGTGAAAGACGGATTCTGCTAATGGTTGTTTGTCCCAATAGCTTAGTACGCTATTAAGAATTGCCTTCCGGACAATAAATTTCGTTCTTTTTCTTCGGC
The DNA here is from genome assembly GCA_019974015.1 of Nephila pilipes. NCBI lineage: Eukaryota > Metazoa > Arthropoda > Arachnida > Araneae > Nephilidae > Nephila > Nephila pilipes. The sequence goes on along the minus strand of BMAW01034875.1, from coordinate 96,636 downwards.
TTGGTCTGTTTGCTCAGTTCCGAATTCCGAATTGTTATCGGACAATTGTTGATATTGTTTCTGATCTCCTTCATTGATTTCAAAGGAACAAATGAAACGTTACGGCAAACAAGCGACAAACGGGCTTACGAAATGAAGATTGTCAGTTATATTGCATTGTTTGTCAGCTCCTTTATTTTTGCTTCCCCTCTTTAATGACATGAAAATAGAAGATTTAATCTGAGATTTTTGCTGGATAGAATCTGACGTTTGATAACTTCGTAATTGAATAATGGAGAAAAATATATTTGTTTATTCATTATGTACTCCTCACTGAAGGGAAAGTTTCTAAATATATTAAAATTCCAACTCTTTGCTTGTCCCTCCGAAACATTATCCGATTTTTATTTATATAATAGTAATTTCTTTGAAAAACAAGTAATCCATACACGTCATAGGCATATAAAAAGAGCCTTAAACAATGGGAAAAAAACCTTGCTTAATTGTTTTCTTGGTTAGGTGTAATATTATATAAAAACTAAGAGCAATGATTATGTCAATTTTAATTTTTCACCAATTTGTCAAAGGAATTTTCGCTATGTAACACAACATGAATTTCTCTACATTATTGCATATTAAGTGATGTATTCAAATGAATATCTTTGAAGTACCCAGGCTTTTTTCATTTTGATATTTTGAAAATTACTATATTTTTCAGGTACATTAAACAGGATAATCATAATACAACATTGTAATTATAAGAAAATATTTAAAAAAAAAATTCTTGATAATTACAAAAGAGATGTAAATTAGTCTTCCAGTCATCAAAAATGAAATAGTTATGTTATTATTAGACATTAAAAGTGGATGCATCATTTTCAGTTAAATTAAAGTGAAAGTCTGCCCAGGCCTAACAAGACGGTACTCATCTCCCTTTCTGCTGCCTTTGGGTATGGGGTACTATTGGGTGGGCTATGGGGCATTGGGTATAGGGTTATTGTCCAGACCAAATGACTAAACCAATGCTTGACCCCTAGTTAACTTGCAAAGTGAAACGAACGTGGAACTCATTTATCAAACGTGGAGGGATGAAGTACTGAGTATTGTTTAATTTTTACTATGAAATTTCAGAAAAAACTTCAATCTTTTTGAAAGTATTTAAATATAACTTCCAAATGTTTGAATTTCACCAACAGGAATTACCGTAAATTTTTTTAACTTTATTGTACAGTTAATATTGGTATAAAAATACTTAGAGAAAATAGATAAGAGAAACCATATTTCTTATTATAATCGGAAAAATAAGTTATAAGCTATACAAACGTGTCAAAAGATATAAGCAATAGTTTATTTCTGTACGTATGACCGCACATGAATCATCGAAAGGAATTATTGAAAACGCTACATTTGAAGATCGGTCCTAAATTATGTTTTGGCACGCAAATCTGTACTTTTCCAAATGAATGCAATGTATAACAAATAATAAATACAAAAATGTAGCTTAGGTGCAAACTTAAAATAAACTGATTTAGGGATAGTAAATTTTAAATTAAATTTTCCTTGCTTCTTATTATATTAATTTAAATTTAAATTAGAACTGATAACTGCTGTTCGCGATGCAGATTATCCTTGAGTGATCGGAAATTTATTAACACATTTTTAAACATGGTTAATTTTTTTTTTAAAAAAAAAATCGTTTCAATTTGAATTGTATTCATAAACATATCTCTCTGAAACTTTCCCATTATTCAGCTTAGAATAGAAAACATGCTCAAAGTATCTGCTTGTTTACTTTGCTGTGCAATATGACATTCTTTCACAGGAGAATTTCTATTTATTTTCTTATGCTGAAAGAAAGCAGAAGGTTAAGAATTATAGTTTATAAAACTTACAGTCATTTCTGTGTTTATTAATTTCTTATAAAAAAATTTTAAAGTTTCGAATATTATATACTCCAGAAAAATCATGTTTCTTATATTACACTTGGAAGAATGAGTCCTGAAAACCTAGGCACAAAGCATCCTGGCAACAAATTTTATGGAATTCATTGAGGTGCAGGCAGACATCTCCTGTGGCACTGTTATCATGATGAATAGGAACATTTGGAACTTTAATGCTTTTTGCATTTCTTGCTATTGAGAAACAGGATATAAAATAAGGAAAAGAAATTTCATTCTTATTTGCTATGTTTTTAACTGGTGAAATATCTCCTGAGGTTCAGATACATGGATAATCATCAATATTTTTTGAGGCTGTTTATATTTGTTATAAGACATAATGAATGAAATTAATCACATTTTTTATAAAGTATTAAGGATGTTTTTATTATTAAAATGATAGTAAATACTTTGATTTAGTTATTTTTAAGTGTTCGTAAATCATTTCAATAAATTAAGACTAATTATCAAGATGAACAAGATTCATTTTGGAATCGAGAATCCGATTGAACTTGTAATGTCAGGTAAGCGTAAATTAAGCATCAACCAAATTTCAATATTGAAAGAATAGTTAAGAAAATCAAAAATTGCGCATTTTCATTTATATAAGGAGACGACCATGCTAGTCTTATAAGTATGGTAAATGATGGTAAGGGATGGATTGCGGGTTAGTTTTAGTTAAATCGAAAGGCGTCTCGTAATTGTGCTGATGTTCTTGAAATCTATTAGATTTCAGATTATCATTATGGCATAGTTTGGATGCAAAAATTAGAGATTTAGCTAAAGTATGAACTTTATCCCTTGACCATGATTGAAAATGATGTGGTCAATTGTTGATTATCCACGTGTTGTTTCTTGTATGATGTTAATCGAAAATCAGTAATTTTTGGAGAACAAAATGTAATTCATAAGTATGTAGTTAGAAATTTTACTGGGAAAAGAAGTCTTTATAACAAACAACTGATTGGCTCATCGGAGTTCGACAGGAAGTCAGTGGAATTAATCTTTTTGTATAAATAACGTCACGCCGACTTTGCTTTAAATTATTACAGTTATATAGCTTCATGAAGGCTATGCATGATTATAAATTCTAGAAATTAGTAGAAAAAGCATTTTATAAGCTATCAAACAAGTTGCAAAGAACCGAAATAAAATCAATCTGTTCTGTCAGTAATGATTTCCTAATGCATCGAATTCCATATACAAGATTAAGAGAAGCTGCTAATATTCTCTTCCTTTAAGATAAACGCGGGATGTAAAATAAGTATGGAGAACCGGTAAAATTATACATGGTGTATTAGACAAGTTTCCTGCATCTTCTTTCACTAGCACGCAAACAATTGTAAATGAAATTGGAGTTCGTTATAGTTTAGAGTATAGATTTTTAACTGCGGGCATTCCTTTCCTCTTTCTCGTACCAAAACGTTTATATTATAAGAACAAAGAATTATCATCTCGGACTAGATTAAAGGAAATAAATGCTTCAAATTAAAATTAATAATTTGTAGTTTTCTGCCTTATTTATTGTTCAGTGACGTTCCGGAAGTTAATATTCAAAACCAGCAATGAACTCTGATATGCATTAACAATATTTATTTGATTAATGTTTGTGCTAAGTACATGATAGGACCTTATGTATCTTTTTCCAGAAAATCTGACCTGCATTAACTTAGAGTAAGCGCTTCCCAGTCTTATATCTTTATCAAATAGAATAGCATGTTTTTAAGCACGATGGACTCGCTGCTCACTTTCGATTGATATGACTGATTGTTTATTAAAGTTAAAACTACTGGTGACGGATCTCGTAATTTTTTAAACCTCAGACAAGTGACGAGGATGATATCTGCAAGGACATCTCCCTCTCCAAACTACTACCCAAAGCTTATTGGAGGACTTGGAGTTTTAACAGATTTAACGTGTATGAACCTCGATTCCCGGCTGGTCTTCAGGGTCATGAAGGCTCGAACCTTGAATTTGACAGAAACAGCTCCGAAACCTCGAGTTCGCAACCATGATCACTAAGTTACCACGGCTCCTTACAAAACACTTTAGCGCCTCAGTCTGAGACTTTCTGCAAGTCACATATTTTAGACAGTTGAAAGGACATGATGGATACGACTTTGACACTCGAAAGAACTAAATAAACATAAGTTTTGCATGGATAAGGACTTGTTAGTGTTCTAAACACTCACGAAATCCATGGAATATGTTGTTGTAATGTGTGCAATTTAAATGCTCATAATAATCCTGATATATAGTATCTAGAAAGGGTGCTCCAAAATAAATAGTCCTTTGAAATAAATAGTCCTTTGAAATGTCGCCTTAAATATAGATTTTAAGATATGCGTGTGTGTTTTATCTCATTGACCTTGTGTGACTTGTAATCTAATTTATTCTTAGTATTTTTTACTCTTAAATGTTCAATTTGGATATTTATCTTTAGCAATCAGAAAAAAAATCTGGCACTAAGTGACATAGTTAAAATTGTTCATCACTAGGACTGCTATTATCATGGTTATTTTATTCAAAAAGCTTGCAAACACCTAGTGCGTTGTGAAGTCAAAATTAAGAAAACCAATTTTATTTTTAACTTTTTTAAAACGTAAAGCTTTGGGTTTCGTTTAAAACCAAGTATGCAAATGATATATTGTGGAAACTCTCTCTCTCTCAAATCACAACTAATAACTAAGGAAGTTAAAACGCTTAAAATCTGCCCAGACCAGGAACTGGTTTCTTTCTCTATCGTCAGTATTAACAAGTCAAAGTATAAACAGATCTGACCTTCCCGTCAATCAAAGTCAACTGACCTCAGCCACGAAATGAAAACGACATTGTCTATCCAAGTGATGGAAACGCAAAAGCAGATGAGAGGATGATCATCAGCAGCAATGTAGTAATTCAGGACTTGAATACTAGGTGGTAGTATATCATATCCTAGAGTTACTGGTTGAATATACCTTCCAGAAAATACGACATACTTATTGTGTTCCTTTAACCAAGATATTCTTCACATAAACCTTGACTAGCAATATGAATTGATGTAAATGGCTGCGTCACATGTGTCAAATAGACCTGCCATCGCAACTAGAGATATTCAATAACGACTAGGGCAACATTCAAAATGTCATTCAATAAAACAGTGGATCATTATCAATTGCAGAATTGGATGAGAAAGCATTTTCTCTAAATATTATACAGAAAGTCCTTCACAGTTAAAAACACACATTTCTTTTGGAATGGGATGAAGAAAATCTAGGTAGAGTATCCGTCTGGCTCGATAGTCAAAGGCGTAGCAACGGACACAACTCAAGAAGATTTGTTCAGACCCGATGATAAGGAGTTGAAATTGCATCATCAACGAAGTTAATCGCTCCCCACTAAAATCAGCGGGAAAACAACGAGCACAGAAACATAAAAATGCCATGTGTATAGTTCGAATTTTTTTTCCAGAAATACCTATTCGACGGCCAGAAACTGTGAAGACGATTTTTGTGAGACTCATCGTGAAGAATAGTAATGGATTTGAGTAAGCGAGTGTATTTAGGTGAAGATTATCATCAGTTCTTTCTAATGTAAATTACATAAGAAAAAAGAGGAAAAATAGTCTTATATATAACATAGAAAGTGTGTGAGAGGAGGCGGGCTGTTTGTTCGCGTTACTTTCATAACTGATTTTACCAAAAATTGAACTTTATATCCAAAAAAAATAATGTAAAATAAATATTTTAAAATTCTAAATTTGATTAAAATAAAACACGCACAGAAAGTTTAGCATTTTAAACCTTTTTTGTTTACCTTTATTCATGTTTCATCAGGAATTTAATTAATTACAAAAAATTGAAGTTATTTATTGCTGTAAGACCATTGCGATGCTGTCACAATTTTTCATGGCCTACAAATTATTTCTTCTTAAACCAAATTTTTCCTCGGCATATTTTGATGACCAAACCATCTGAATTGACGTCGATGAATGCAACTGAACTGACGTCGTTTTCTATTTATTTTGATTATTTCTATTCCATACAGAACATTTACCTATCAAAAATAGTCTACAGAATAGTAAAATCTATTTTATGATAAGTCTTATTGCGTCAAATTCATCAAAATGCTTGCAGCTTAAACCTTACAATGACATTGGTGAAAATAGTTTGCTAAGAATGCCAGTACATGGTAATTCTATGAGTAGTGCGATTCCACTAATAATAGGAAAAAGTTAATACACATTTTCACCGAATTAAATATATTTTCTTATTAAGTTGGTCCACAAACTTGAGTTCCTAATCTATCAATAAATTAAAATAATTATGCTTTAACTTATTATTCCTTTTTTCCATCGTATTTGAAGTTCATAATTGTTTCTTTCAAATATTTTGAGTTACATTTCTTTCCTTCTTTTTTTTTTTTTTAAAAAAAAAAAAAAAAAAATATCGTAGAACTTTTATTTTATTTGAAATGAATTATGTCTTTCCGATTGTTTGCATTTTATTCACTTCGTGATTTGAATCTATGAACTGCTTATATATTTGTCGTACAATTTCTTTATATTTTTTCTTAGATAACTTTCTTATATATTTATCGTACAATTCTTATTTCGATATCGGACGTACGAAAATTGAAAAAACTGTAAACATATCTTCTAGATTTAAAAAATAATTATATTACTTTTTCTCAAAACTTTATTGTTTACAATTCGTAACATTTAATATAATAATAATTAGTGACCTTTAATACTTAAAGGACATCGAATTACAAACATAATTAACAAAATCAAGTATCACTTTACTGGACTATGACATTTTCAAATAATTTGAATTCCAAAAAAAGTTTTTTCGAATTTCTTTTTACGCACCTTTTTAGGATGTATAAATATATCTTCAATATATTGATACTTTTTATATAAAGTTATTCTTTAGGATTCAAAAATAAATAAATTAGTCAGAACATAATGATATTTGTTATGTCTAGTTTTTCTATAATTTATAATATAATGTTCAATATAAATGTAATTTTCTTCGTATTATATTTATATTCAATAGCTTAGTCATATAATTAATTAATTCTTCCTTATTATTATGTTTATAATATCCAAAAAGACAACTATAAAACTAACTACCTCCTTTTTTCAATTGAATGAAGTTGATATTTTAATTAAAATGCGTGTTTAAAGTGTTTATATATATATATAAAAAATAATGTTGGTCACACCGAGAACACAAGACCACGCGCGTAATGACTCAACAACACAGAATGATTTCACAAGTGGTTTTCTATGTGTGTGGTTTTCAATTGTTCCCCTTACTTCAATTCCACAGTAGTATGTATGTGTTGACTTTATTGTGCCAATACGTAACACCGTATTACAACAGAATTCAAAACGACATATTCTCTGCTGTTTGAACTTGCTTTTCGCTCTCGGTTGCTCAAATCGCAAACCTACCAGTTTCCTCGAAATATTTGACCATTTATAACAAAGCGTATAGTTTTAATGGACCCGTAACCAAACATTTCTGCTCTCGGGAAAAGCAAAATGCTTTGGCAACGTTATCGTAATGGAAGTGGAATAACTTTTGCAAAAATGCTCATTCCGGCAATGAAAGAACCATTGTTGATGTCTAAAAGTGTTCAGAATCTGTTCTATCTCATTTTATATGTTACGACAGCTCTTTAACACCTCTTTTGCAAATTTTGTACTCCTATTCAATGGGCCCAGAGTAATTTTTAGCTAAGTAATAAGCGTAAAAAACTTATTACAGACACCTCGTACTCTTTTTTTTTTATTGGTAATGCCATTTTTAATTTTCATTACCTTAAACCAATAACCGCACCTCATTTTCATCTAGTATCCTGTGTTGTACTTAATCTTTTCTCCAATCAATTTCTCATGGCTTGGTGTAACTCTCCAAATATGAAGACGTTGCATCAACTGCCTTTCTCGCTAGAGCATTCCAAATATAGATACTTTAATTTGAACAAAACGGTATATAGTATATACATAATACTATGAAAAGTATACTATACTAAACAAATAATGCTATAATAAACAAAATATGATATAAAACTCAAAAGAAAAAAAATCTTTCATAAAGTATTAAGTTATTAAATCTTAAATACAAGGCGAAAAGTGTAAAATGTGTATAAACAACACACATTAAAAAATTATAATGTAAAGAATATTAAATATAGCAGAAAACATAATATTATTGGAATAATTTTAGAAAACACTACACTGATTAAAAAGTGGGTTTTTTTTGAGATAATCGATGTAACTAGGTCACTAGACATGATTCTTTTATTTTAACACACATATATATATAACATATATATATATATATATACACGCAAAAGGAAGCCGGAAGTAATAGCTCAGAGTGATTCTCTCTTTCAGACTTACGTTGTGCCAACCTTGGTGTGATGGAGAACGGCAACTACAAAGTGACGGGAGATCACTTTGGAGCCCGTGTAATGTACTCCTGCGACGATGGGTACTGGATGTCCGGTCCCAAGGAGCGAGCCTGTCAAGGTGATGGCTCCTGGAGCGAAAGAAGTCCAGAGTGCCGACAGAAAGGTAAGATAGAATAAGTTACTTATAAAGGAAATAAGGAAAGGGAAATATGATTGGCTTTCTTCAAAAGAACTAATAAAAAAGTTATTTACTAAAAAGAGATTTTTTTTTCTTTTGCCATTTACTGCTGTTAATTCTTTTTAGTAAGAACCAATTTAGAAATGAACGTAAATATAGAAATGTTTCTTTAATATAAATGATTTTTAGAAAATAGTTTTAGAAGGATTTTTTCTGATTCATGTAAAATTTTGACGTTAAAATGATAAGTAATTTTTATCTGTAGTGTTGTGAAATATAGCTGTCCTAAATGTCTTAATAATTGTATAAGATTATATAAAACAAATTAATTTAATATATTTAAGCCTTTGTTATGTTAAAAATATTTTTAAAAAAGTATAATATTTTCTTTATAAGGGAGTGTGCCAAGTTAAATATACATTATTTATAGATAAATGTATAATTGTGCAGATTCTCACTTATTAAACAGAACTTATGGTTTGAAACAGAAAATTGCATTTTACTCAATTTTCAGTATCATTGATAACCTATAATAGATGCTAAATTCCCATACATTTTATTATTTATGTACAAATTCACAATAGTACATATTTTTGAGCTAGTACGTTTCACGTATTAATTGATAACAATGCGATACATAACTATTATCAAATGTACAAAATATTTTAGCTTTGTATTTTAAATTTATCTTTAATAAACTGTTGTTTTTTTTTAACCCATAAAATATTTATTTTACTTTTATAAGTATTATGAAGAAGTGTTACATTGATAAGTATGAATTAAATATTTATAATTGAATCTGCATGAGATAACAATCAAAAATAGAAAAAAATACTGTACAAAATCTAACATTTAAAAAACAACACAAGTAAACTAACACTTTTAACAAGCAGATATAGTGATAAATCCTTTCATTATAAATGAATTTTTAAGTACAATTTGAATAAAAAAAAAACAATTTTTAATTACATACAAGTCCGATATTTTTTTAGCCATGTGCGGCGTTCCACCCCAAGTTCCACACGCCCGCCACAATGCTTCAGACAAAGTCCAGGAGTTTGATGTAGATGACGTTGTCCAGTATACCTGCTTTCAGGGATATGATCCTCACGGCTATCCTGGAGCGAAATGCCTTTTCTTTAATGGCACAACGCGATGGTACGGGCTGGATCTGAAATGTATTCGTAAGTATGCCTTCCTATTGAATTAAATTTTGTATTTTGAGTAGCTATATATTACACAGAGTTATTCCGATTAATAATGACATCTCCAATTGCATCATATTCATGAAAATGTAATGGGAGAAATAAAACATATCCTTAAACCTTTTTGAAATATTTTTTCTATGCGTCGCTTTCGTATATGTTATTACATTTAAGCGATAATAAAATATATTCGAAGATTAATGAAATGTTTCATCTTCTAAATATTTTCCCTATTATTTAAACATATTTTTGGTAACATTCAAAATTGTGAGTATTTATTCATTTAAAGTCGAGTTGAAAAATGATTTTAAAAATATAAATGAAACAAAATGATTATATGAGAAAAAGTTCTTCCATTCAAACGCTCCTTTTTATCTGCAATAAATAAGATCGCTTATAATTGAGAACAATATTTAGAAGTACCATAAGACTGATACTAATTCCTTTCATCGAAATGTTGAGATATGCATATATTCTAGAATCTCTCAATATCATTTTAATGATAAAGTCTTTTGAGGGTTATTTATTTCTGATTACATTGTACACCAATTTCAAGTCTTTAAATTGCATAAATAATGGGCTCTTTTATAATCTAAGCTATTTTTAAAAATTTTTATTGGATTTTTAAGCATTTTACAAAAACTTTTAAATATGTTTTTAAAAATCAAGACTCTCAAATATAAACAGTCGCATATTTAATACTCTACAATAAAGAATTCTCTGAAACATGTAAAACAAGTGCTTTTAAAGATAAGAAAAACGGGTATAGAGAATACCTTTTTACAATTTTGGATGCATTTTGTTTTAAAAAAATTAATATTTATAATCGTCTAATTTTGTAAAATATTCTAACAGGTCAATTGAAAAGTCCCCGGCCTACCGTAGTAAAACACATTTTGGCAAAATTAGTTTTTTTTTATTCAACATAATTCCCTTCAAGGGTGATACACTGATTATAGCGACCCTCCAACTTTTCCATACTATTTTTGTAGTACGATTTGTCCTTTGCTTCAAAATAGGCCTCAGTTTTGGCTATCACCTCTTCATTCGACGAAAAATTCTTCGCAGTGAGCATTCTTTTGAGATCTGAGAGCAGGAAACAGTTCTCTTTCGCTGGAGGCCAGATCTGGAGAATACGGTGGATGAGAAAGCAATTCGAAGCCCAATTCATGGCCATCGTTTTCATTGACTTGTGACATGGTGCATTGTCTTGGTGAAGCAGCACTTTCTTTTTCTTCAAATGCGGCCGTTTTTCGGCGATTTCGTCCTTCAAACGGTCCAATAACGCTATGTAATAGTTGCTGTTGATGGTCCTTCCCTTTTCAAGGTAGTCAAAGAAAATTATTCCATGCGCATCCCAAAATACAGACACCATAACCTTGCCAGCCGAATGTTGCGTTTTCCCACGCTTTGGAGCGGGTTCATCGTGTGCAGTCCACTCGGATGACTGTCGATTGGACTTCGGAGTGAAATGATGGAGTCATGTTTCATCCATTGTCACGTATCGACGCAAAAACTCGGGTTTATTACGATTGATCATTTTCAAACACTGCTCCGAATCATCAACTCGTCGTTGTTTTGGGTCAAAAGTGAGCTCGCGCGGCACCCACTTTGCACAGAGCTTTCTCATGCCCAAATATTCGTGAATGATATGATGTAGTACATGTTCAGTTGATATCTTTAGAGTGTCTGCTTTTTCATTCAATTTCAATTTATGGTCATTCAAAATCATTTTGTGGATTTTTTTAATGTTTTCGTCGGTAACAACCTCTTTTGGGCGTCCACCGTCTTCGGTGCTTATTTCACCACGTCTAAACTTAGCATATCAATCCTTGATGGTTTATTTTCCTGGTGCAGTGTCCGGAAACTCGGCATCAAGCCAAGTTTTTGCTTCAACTGTATGTTTTTGCTTCAACGGTATTTTTTCCCTTCAAAAAGCAATATTTGATCAACACGCGAAATTCCTTTTTATCCATTTTTTTCACAATAACAAAAGTTGCTTCACTCAAAATGCTATAATTCACAAACTAAAGATCCGATAGCTGTCAAATTTATACACGCATCTTTTGAGGGCTAAGGCTAACTAAAAAACACATGGATTTAATTCTAGTAGTGCCATCTATGTGTCAGGCCGGGGACTTTTCAATTGACCTGTTACTAAATCTGTTCTGAAATTTGCATTTCTATTCTAAAATTAATGTATAATGTAGACGAATCTATGCAAATGTAAAAATGCCAATCAATTCCCACAACATATGATAAACTATTTTATTCATATTTCTGGGTTGATTCCTATTTATCTCAAGGAGGAAACAAAATTAGAATAAATATACATTATTTTGAAAAAGACATATGTTTGAAAATGCGTTCGACAAAGAGATAATATTCACAAAATGTTAATGTAAATTATAATTGTAAACAAAATATAATTGTAAAAGACAAAAATATTAAAGAATGAGAAAATACTGGCTTGATTTATTTAACAAATGCTCAAAATATGTTTGCTGTTCTGAAAATTTCAGAATCTATGTAAAAAATACAAACATGATAGGAAGTAATGAAATGAGAATTTCAAGTTCATAGATATATTTCTTGTCTTAAGTAACTAAGCATCGGTAGTCCAATTTGGTTAAACTGAAGATTATTTTCAAGAAAGTAATTAAGTTTTATTTCTGATTGCTTTTGAAAATATTTTTTTAAAAAATCTTAACTTAAAAAGATATGTTTATGTAAGGGTGTATATCAATCATTTCAGCTATGCTATATATAAGACATAAAAAATTAAAATTACTGATATGAACGAAATGCAACCACCACATTCAAGTATTAACTAGCAGGTCATGACAGAAATAACTTCCGATTTTTTTTTATCAGACTCTTATTTTTATTTTATTGAACATCAAAATTATATTAATTTATTATATATGAACTTATCCCACCTTTCTTTGTGTGGGAGGCAGCGTATCAAATCTTTAAAAATGTCGTTAGTTTGGACCGAAAGAAACCTTCAACAACTTGTCTGACTTGCTCTTCATAATTGAATAATAATCTATTTAAAAGGTTTTGTACGGAATAGAAATGGAGGTTGTGACAAGGTTCAGAGAATAAGGTATGCGTAGTAACACCGACTTCCAAGCTCCATAATTTTTTCTTGAGTCTCTATAAAGGAAAGACGTTTTTGTGATTGACGAAAGTTGGTCACTTTCAATAAAGTTTTTTTTTCACTCATTGTAGTTGGTGAATGTATATCAGTCCTTCACTGTATTCACTATATGCATTTCAGCTATCACCGTAGCACTCTTACTTTGTTTAAATTTCCAAGTGACGAACACAAGCTTTTTCTTTCTCCATTTTAGGTGGGAGGAACAAAAATTTAAGACGTTTATTGCCCCGAAGGCGCCCTAATATTTCAGCACTACGAGATTAATTTATTCGACAGACTCGTAGTTAATTTTTTATTTACTTTCCTTTTCTTGGGCTTTGAAGATCCTACCATATTCGTACCATCTGCCATTTTTAAAACCAAACTTAAAGAAATCAAACACAAAATTTAAAAACCTCGCACGCAAAAACCAAAAAGTTTCATTGACGTGTATTAAAATCCTCTTCCTACAACTTTCAAAGGCACGTTAAAAATAAAATATGTAATTGTCGACCGACGTTCTTAAGTTTCATCGGCATGAGAAGTTTCACCATTCTGACGAGCCAGAGCATTGATGTTAGTGAACATATTAATGCAACACTCAAAACAGCTGTCATTAGACTAATTGAAACTTCATCTATTTAGAGAAAGGAAAAACTCGTTTGCCCAGGAATTCGTAGTGGGTAGATACGAGCAATAGATTTTTGCAACCGAAGTTGTTGATGACTAGATCTTATAAATTGTTTTAGAGAAAAAAAAAAAAAAAGAAATCGAAAATAAATAATAAAAATATACATATGAAAGTACTTCACTATGAAGAACAGTTTGTGAACAATCATAATAACATCATTTAATATGCACTTAATTAATTTGAAAGATAAAAACTAGTGTTGAAATTCCCTTAAGAATTTGTAAGAACAGTCACTTAAAAATATGAAGTCACTGTGGAAAGGGAGTGTGATGTGAGAACTAAAAATGTGAGAATGTTACAGATTTCCTGTTATTTCTTAAGCAACAATTCAAATTAACAGTTGTGAACTTTTTTTAAAAAAAAATTAACTAAAAAAAAAAAAAAAAAAATTAACATAGAAAAGTAAACATGTAACTTAAATGTACATGCTTAAGTACTTAAATTTTATTACATATATTAAAAGTCTGAACTCTATATTTATTTTGCATTGCAATATTTGGCTCTACAAAATAAATATTAGTCATTTTTGTACACTGACAGACAGAATATAATCAGAAAATAAATTTTAGTAATAAAGTTTATTTTTTATTTTCTCTATTTTCGTTCGTATTTTGCTTCATATAATTTAGAAATTACGTTAATAGACGCATTAAACCTATGCAGTTACGTTAATAGACGCATTAAACCTATGCAGTTCATTATATTTATTTCAGTCTATCAAATTCATCAAATTTTATTCTATTCAATCCACCAAAACTTTAAAAGAAATTATATAGTATTATAAATACAATCATAAAACATATATTACATTATAATAATATATTCTCTTTTTATCTTATTGGACGCTTTATTAAGAAGTACTTGATATTTGTATTAATTGGAATTCAAATCTTCAAAATGACCTTAATTTTTAAAGTAAACGTTAGAATAAAATGTATGTAATATTACTGTATTCTATTGATATTTCATTTTATTCATTTATTATAATCATTTTTTACATGTAGAAAATTATTTGTTTCAGGAACATTTTAATGTTTAAATATGTCTTTAAAAAAGTCAATTTTAAGTCTTTAATTTTAATTTTCAGCTCAAAATAGAATTAAGTATTTACAGTTTGTATTCATAACATTTTTGAAAAATTAAGGCCTGTATTTTTAGACATTTGTTAATGTTAGAAATTGTTTGAATTGTTAATAGTTTGATGTAAATTATTTTAAATTAAGTGTCGTAAAAACTATGCAGAAGTGTAAAAATAATTGTGAAAGTTACAGTTAATTAGCTTTTTCTTATGATATTTGAACAAAAATATATATGTAATTTTTTTTTTTTTTTTCATAAAACGATACATTTTATTAAATAGAATTCTCAGTATTATGTTTAATTTATTCCTCAGACTTATAAAGCTTTAATTATTACATCGAGTTTAAAAATTATTTTTGGAATAAAATAATAAATCCCCTTTGATAATTCTATATACTTTCAAAAATAATCATTTAGAATTTTTTAGATTTAAATTTCATAAAATCTCAACAGATAAGAAATAATTTCGTTTTTACTCTGAAAAACAAGTATGTAAACTAATTAAACTCTGAAAAGTTTTGTTTAAAAAGCTGCAATTGAGATCGAACCTGAGACGGATCTCATCCATGTTCAGCACAAAGAAACTTGATTCGCCTTGCAAGTGACAAATATGGCTGATCTCTCTTCAGAGTTCTGAGTTTGCGTTTGACAGAATCAATTGCCCCGAAGAGGGGGATTACGGCGCGGTTTATATTACCGTCTCAGGCTCACAAGTGTCCAAAACAGATGTCCAGGGTTTATTTATAAAACAGTGAGAAGGGTTGAGCATTACAGACGTTTCACTGAAGCCTAAATGTATTTCCTTACTAGATTCATTTATCATAGAAATAAACAGTCGTACTTTATAAAAGTTCCGATTTTTATTAATTTTCTTACAAGAGCATGAATAATAATTAAAAGTAATTAGCAAACAAAAAATATAATATTAACTGAATAGATACAAAGTTATAAGTATTTAAATAAAATATAAATATATTACCAAGAAATATATACTAACTTCTTCAGAAGAACTCTATACTTTACAGAAATTGTGTTTTTATTTAACCATGCAATTTCAAGAGGTTTTTTTTCTTTCTTTGTAACAAGATATACCGAATACTTTAGTAATGAAAATGTAAATGCAAATAAAAGGAGTTGCTATACAGATATTTGGAAATAAATGATCTACAAAATTAATATTGGACACAGTGTATTGCAGTTAAGCATTTTAATGAAGTACTGAAAATGTTTTTCCTTTTTAATTCAACATTATTCTTAATAAAATATTCCAAAAATTCTCATTCTTAATAAAATTCATTAAAAACATGCTCGTAATATTTAAAAGTTCTTTATTCAGATTTTCATATTTATTTCTAGGAAAACTAAAAACATAAAAACCTAATATATCAGCGTTATTTCAATGATTTTTTGAAAATTATTGAAATGTAGCATGTACGAAATTAAAATGTAGCTAAAAATTATTGAAATGTAGCATGTTTAGCATGTACTAAAATAATAGGGTCTGAGTAGCAGTTTTACTTAAAGGTTGTTTAAATCATCCTGAATATATGTATTTGGTCTAAAAAAATTGAAAATTTACATGAAATTTACATGCAGACAAACCTCGCGTAATGTGCAATACTTAACATGAAAATGAAGCTTTTGCTGAAAGTAATGATGAGCTGAAAGTTTAACATGTTTCAAAACTTGACGGTCTGAAGCAGAATTCTTCAGATAAAATTGTTCCGAATATCACGGAGAACAATTTGGCCATCAAATATAGAAAATCATAAAATTTGTTTGTAGTATTGTGCTGTACAGTTTGAATCCAAAATAATCTGAGCTTGATAGAGGATTCATAAATTAGCATATGTTTTTCGTATAAAAAAATAAACTCGTATGAACTATGAATTTGTAAATCTTTTGTTACATCTGATAAGATTAATATCAAAAATAATCTAACTACGCTTATTGTTATGCTGTACAAAGACTCATTGGAAAGGGCTGGTACTAATACATTGTTCTGGACTTCTTTTTTTAGTAAAAAAAAAAAAAAAACTTTTCGAAATCAGGAGTTAAAAATTCAGCAGGCTGCATCTGAAGCTCTTGTAAAAAATACATAAAATACTGCAAATGAAATCAGGAAAGGGAAAATTTCTTTAAAAGAAATTACCTGCTTTGGAGTGCGGATGGACAGGACTTGGAAGAAACATGGCTACTCGTCTCACAATAGTTATGTTAAGTACGCATCCATTATTTTTGGAAGGATATTGGGCATTAAAATAATGTCACATTTCGGTGGAATATGTAATACGAATTTAAACACTCCGGGTTGCAACGTCCAATTAACATGTTTCACGCAATGACAAGGCTGCTTTAAGTGTGAAGATAATTGTAGCGTATCGCATATTTGAGTGCTCGAAAAATGCTTGAAAACTACAGGAATTGTTTTGTACATAAATTATTCTGGTGATTGAAAAATAATTGATTTCTTAAAAATATGTATGATTTAAATACTGTTAAGAATTAGAATATATTTGTCATGTGCAGAAGAAGTTTCGAAGACATCTACAGAAACTAAAAATGTCAACGAAAACGATCAGGGGCAGAGGAAACTTTACTTACAGTTCTAGACATAATTTGCTGAATTTTATAAAATTGCGTTTCGTAGTAACGTAAGCCATTTAACAAGCAGGAAAAGTGTAATTAATACAGACTTTAACAACTGCTGTTTCAATAACACGTGTATCTTTTTCAAGGTCAGTGTCTACCAGGAACAGACAGGGAGAGTAAATTTAACAATAAGCACTGGGTAAAAAATTAATGACAAAGTCATTGGACTTTCACAAAATGTTACAAATTTAATGAAACCTGTTTACATGAAATTTTGTGATACAGATGTTAATAAAGTGTTTGCATGTCATGACACAAACCGCCAACGAACGTTTCAATGGTGTTCTTTAGAATATAATTTCGAAACAAGATTTTTCCGGACTACAAACTTTACAATTAATAAGCTACATAGTTTTTCAGTTAATTGAAGGTGCTATTGATTTTATAGAAACAATGAATAAATTGCATTTAATGTAGATAATTATACGTTCTTTATATTAGAACACTATGATTATCGATGCGTCACCATGCAAAAAGACATTCGTTATCCTTTATAAAATTAGAGAGAAAAGCACATTCACATAGACAGGGAAAAGTGTTGCATAAGGAAATAAAAGAGGGTCTGAAATATCAGCTTGGTGAACTTTAGACTATTTTTTATAGGTTAAGTTATTTTTTACTGTAACAGAATCTTGATTTTTTTTACTACATATTGTTTCAGTAAAAAATTTTTAATCGATTACATTATGTTTTAAAAAATCAAGGTAATTTTATGAAATTTCCAGATAATGTTTTATATTCTATTCTTAATAAAAGGACAAAGTAATGTAGATTAAATATATATATATATATATATATATATATAACTAGGTTTGTTTTTATAAAGAAATTTTGGTGATGTTCATATTAGAATGTGCATAATTTCCTTTAGATATTTTTATTTCAATTTTCCACTCAGAGTCTTGCTCATTTTGAAGACAATTTTTATGTGTATGTTGCGTGTGAAAGAAATACTACGGTATAACATACCGATTTAACATTTTTATATAGTGTATTAGCCATTTCAATTAAAATGCAATAAAATTTCCTTGAAATCACCCAATTTTTCAAAAAGAACAACGTTTATGTTAAACTTTCTTATATTTTTTCAAAAATTGTTACCTCCTATTTCTCCTAAGAGCACATATAAAAGCTTAAGATATAGTTTTTGAAAAAGAATATTGGTCCCGAATACAAACAAGCGTGTTTTTCTATCCAGGCCAAACAAAATAATTTTTGAAATAAATACCTATGAATTATGTAATTTCAATACATCTGTGAAGGAATAAATTTTGATTAATTACAACCTTTTCACGAGCCGAAACTTTACAGTCAGAATAAAGGTTCCAATTAACTGCTTAGATGAATTCCCTTAAAGGAAAATCAAACATGCCTTGATAGTGATTAATGTCATACGGTGGTTATTACAAAGTGAGAACGCGAACGCATAATGAATTTTCATTATTTCCGACTTCTTAAGCCCATAATAAATCGTTTTACGCTTCTTAAAGAATAAGTTAATAAGGCAAAATCTGTTCATTATAGAATCAGCTTGACAGGAAAATATCAGTATTTGCATTTTGCAGATCCGTCATACACTCCGTAAGAGATTTCGTTCACTTGTAATGGGATTTAACGAAACGCGGGTGTTAATTTACGAGAGAGAAGCGGAAACTCTGCGTGTGATGGATGAAAAGGTGAAATTATATAGGATAATTCTTTGCTCTTCCGAAAAGTAAAATTTAAGATGTGTGGTTTAAAAGGAATGTCGAAAATATATTATTAATTACAAGAAAAGTTCTTCAATCAATATATATTCATAATGAGGAGCTTCTATGACTTCAAAGAATAAAAAGAACATATATACACAAATTACAATTACAGATCAAAATGCAAGTAACGAAGTTTCTTAAAGAGCATTATCATATATTTCTGCATCTACTTCATTTTCCAAAATCGAAATTAGTAAAATATTATAAACAGAAAGGTTAAATTTTTTTTTTTAAATGAGTAGCTTAGAAAAATATACTTATAGCGAAGCGTGTTTTAATTTCCAAGAACATAAAAGTGATTTTTTTTTTTTTGTAAAATGTACTCGTATTTATATCGCATGTCAAATCAATATATTCTTTGTATATGCTTTTAATGACTGGCTTAGAAACGTAAAATGGGCATTGATCAAATGCACATTTTTAACCTATAAACATTGTCCAAAAAATGTGGATTGCTTAGAAGCCGATCCACAATAGTTAATGGTCAACAATGCCGCAATATAACGAATTTTATTGCAAATAGTTGAAGATTTTGTTTCCTCCTTCTTAAGGCTCCCGTCTACCCACCATTTTGATTTCGTCAGCTTAATGTTAATCCTATGGAATTTCGACTTAAATTCTCACATCTTTACTATTTGATCTATTTGAATACAGTAAAATGCATCTGAAAGAGCAAAAAATAATGAATGCTTCTGTGGAATTACTTTTTTCTTCCGATTTTCAAAAATATTTTTATTCTTATTTTAATGATTCATTTGTGAGTTTTCCGGTCTTTAAAAATATTTTAAAATATTTTTAAAAATCGAAGGGAAAAAGTAATTCCACAGAATCATTCATTATTTTCTGCTCTTTCAAATGCACTTTATTGCATTCAAATAGATCAAATAGTAAAAATGTGAGAATTAAAGTCGAATTCCCATAAGATTAACATTAAGCTGACGAAATCAAAATGGCGGGTAGACGGGAGCCTTAAGTATTTTTAAATGTGTCGCTCGTGGCTTATAACAATCATCGGAAAGTTAAAACCATTAAGTTAATTGTGATTTGGAATTTGTTTTTAAAATTTCCTTCAGGTATTCTTATTTATTCATTTAATATATTCTTTAAAATCATTTTTGTATCCTGTTAGCTTCTCAATAAGCACTATGCTCCTATTTAAGCGAAGAACGATTAAACATCTATCGGATCTCCGAAATTGGTATATATTTTATTTGTTTTATGTAATTTATTTTACAAATATAATTTTAATTTTGAGATCAATAGATCAATATTATACTTTTAAAATTTCATTACAAATTTTTCTAATTACTTTTTGAAATATACTTAGATTATTTAGAAATGTAAGATGCATTCGGAAGCTAAATATTAAGGAATGATTTATTATGAAAAAAATGATAATTAAAATGTGTCATTTAAGGAAAATTAACTGGATGCGCATAAATATCTTTAAAATGACTTCTTTTGAAAAGTTATTTTACATCTAAAATGATTGCATAAGTGATTAAAGAGCTTATTCATTTTTTGAGTGATAAAAATTTTGCTGCCGTAATCTAGTGGTCATGGCCATGATGTCGCGGACGACGTCGCTGTTTCTGTCTATTCGTAGATTCAAGTATACCATTGAAGACTCGTCCTGCAGTGGAGCTGCTAAAGGTTAAATATGTCGAAGCTCCAAGTTCTTTCTTTATCATTTTGTGTCATTTTGGAGAGGGAAGTACAAGTTTAGTTATCATCCTCGCCACTAGACCGTGGTTCAAAATTATGAGGTTCGTCGCTAATAACCTTCGTGCTACCTCTAAGTACGACGTTAACAAACAATTATATCACAATCACACTGGAATAATAATGATAGACACTTATCAGTGTTTTCCATTTGAATTAAGAATATGATATTTCTTTATTCACAATAATTCCTTCCATTTCCGCATTAATTTAATTCGAGAATTTAACAGACATGAATTCTTTTTTCTTTATTCAACAGTGCTTTCTAGAAACACATTAGGGTAAGTAAATTTCTCATCAACTGGAAATTATCTCATCATTATTTTACAACTAAATGTCAATTGATTCACAAGTTTTGTGATGCCTAATCAATGAGCGAACATTATGTGTGACGAATATTAACTATATATTATACGATTAAGATTGTGTGACCATTATTAACTATATAATATGATTTTTTTCGTCTTTTACATAAGAATAGCTTGTGAATTTACTAATGTTTTAATATACAATTTCAGTTTTACTTAAAATTTTTCAGACTTTCAAAATCTCGTTTTTGATCATTTGAAAAAGATAGATCTGATGTACACACAAACGTAATATTGAAATAGAAACATTCAAAAATGAAGCAAAACCTTACAACATCACCAATGACAAAATGAACAATCAGAGTTGAAAATAAATTAAAATTTAATTTTCCATACGTTTTCGATGATCTCATATATTCTCAATTAATAGAAAAAAGGATATAAGAGTTAGGTTGGTAAAAATATTTTTTGGTAAACTGAGCAACCAGACATTTTGTTTCCTGACAACAAATGCCTGAAATTAGAAAGAAATTTAATTTTCTGGGATTGCAATTAATACTGCAGAAAAATAAGGCTAGGGCACTGAAAAAGGAACGGTATCCAAACAGGTCTCAGAATGTCGTCGAAGTACCGCTGTGATGTAAGAGTGCCTCTAATGACGAATAAAGGGATCACGCTATCAAGGGAAATAGCGCCCCAGACCATAACTCCTGTTTGTGGGCCTGTGTGGCATGCAATAGGGAAAGCAGAATCAGCACGCTGCCAAGAGCGTCTCCGAACACGTCTTCGATGATCGTCAGGACACAGTTGGAAGCGGGATTCGTCGCTAAACACTATACGTCTTTATTCAGCATCATTCCAACCTGATCGAGCCAAACACCACTGTAATCTGGCTCGACAATGTGCATTCGTGAATGGCTAGTGGAGTAACGGTACAAGCATAGATTTTGCCCTATCAGCAGTCTGTGAATAGTCATGGTGGACACACGTTTGCGGGTCACCCGTCTGATGGTTGAGAATGATGAATCAGGCACTGTGACACCTGTTCTGACAATTCCTGAGTCCTCCTGATTTGCTTTGGCTCTAGGTCGACTGCTAACATCATGACGCTGAAATCTCCCACTGTCCACTCATTCTTGAAAGCATCTTCTAATCACCGCATCTCTTCGACCCTAATAACAGCCATTCTCCTATTTAAGCAACTTGCCTCTATCAATCCAATGATATGACTTCTTTCAAACTCGACATGAGCTTGAGTTGTTCGTAATGAGCTTGAATCCTGCGTCGAGGCATTTTTCAGTCTTTGAAAGGTATCCTAAATCACAATACAACAGAAAATTTGCAGAGATCGTGGTAATAGAGCCGATTCGAACATTTTTGTTGAACGCAATACCGCTCTTCAACATGCATAATGGTATTAGGCATGATAGCAATTTATCCTTCTTAAGTATTAGAGACCCATTAAACGATTGATACAACGACGATACATTGATAAGTTGCAACAGTTCGTTGTACTACCTTAGAATCATGAACTGCGAAATGGTATTTTTCAGCAGGTCTTCACTTGGTAGTCATAAGCAGATAAGTGTTGTAGACTATTAAGTTGCTTTATTGGGCGACAATGTACCCTGATCTCTTACCAATCAAGCATATCTAGCACATAATTAACTGTCCCTTGTTAGATCTGCTCCTGCATCTTTCGGAAGTCTGAACAATCTTCAATAGTTAATACTCCAATTGAGACTGGAACAGAGCCAGCAAAATACTATCAATCAAAGGCCAGATAAGCCCAATCAGTACCAAAAACGCTTTTGATCATATTGCAAGACTTATCTACTAAGTTTTGCTACATGTTCAGTTGCCTCCAGCTGCATGAGCTTCCATCCTTCAGGACACTAACTGAATTAGTACCCCGTTGAGATGCCGCTTTCGTGGATATTGTCCTACTTCTCACTGATCTCCCTGAATTTTTTCGGCTGCATAAAGATATTCGTTTTGGAAAATAAAATAATTTATTTACATATGTATTTTGTGTCTTTATATTAATTTTTATCACCTTCCACACTTTATTTAAAGGTGCTACAAATTCCCTATCGGGCAATGTATTGTTATTCAAAATGTAATGGCTAAATTACATTAACAAGTTTTTATTTATATAATTTTTCCTTTTATTCTTCACGAACTGATTTCTTTCCAATTATTTCAGCATATTTTCATTCTTAATTTAACTTTTCTTGTTTTGTAGCTAGGAGCTGTGACGATCCGGGAGAGGTGCCGAACGCACGCCGAGAAGGTGATATATTTACCTTCACCAGCCGAGTCACTTATCATTGCGACCCTGGGTATGAATTAGTGGGCAGAGCCAACAGATATTGTGAATCAAAAGGGGAATGGAGTGGAGTCCTGCCTTCCTGTAGACGTAAGTATATCCATTGAAAAGAAAATTGTTGTATGTAAACAACAGAAATTTTCTTCTTAATGTTTCAGTTGGAGACAAAATAATTTTATATATTTTTTCTAATATGAACCATTTTTCCAAACTTTTATACATCACGTAACACAAATTATTTTCAAATTTAGAAAACTTTAAACGGAATGTATTGCACATATATGTGTATGTGTGCTTGAATATATGTGTGTGTATAAGCAAAACACAAATAATACAAATCATAAAACATAACAATTTAAGAATAAATAAAACACTAAATAAAACCTTTTAGCAGGAAAACACTAAATACTTGAAGATATCGCTGAAAACAATTTAATATCAATCAAATAAATAAAGATTTACTTAAATAACTAAACAATCTAAAATTCCAATCCTACAAGCAAAAACATCAAAACAAACCATTAGAGTACCAAACAATTTAAAAGACAGCCAAGTCATTCAAAAGCAAAATTTAGAATAATGGAAATATAAAGTAAATGATTATGTTATCTATGTTGAAATGGAATAATGTATGTTTATACCAGTACGTACCGATCAAACTATCCTACTTCAGTCAGTTACATTATAAAAAATACAATAACAAATCAAAAATCAGCAAATTCAGAAAATCAACCTCAGAAAAAGGAAATTAAACATAGTAATCATTTTTAATTTCATTACAAACAATTACATTACACTTAACTAATCATCTACAATAATGCTAAACCAATTAAAAGCCTAATAAAAAGAGAAGTATTATTTATACTAAAAATGCAAAGAATGAGGATATCTTCACCTTTGGAAAGTGCTGTCATTTCATCAAGTCAAAATTGTTACATCTACGATTTTATTCATCATTTTTTTACTGCAAGCAGCATGCCGTTGCAAAGCCTTGACTGGTTGATATCTTACAGCATTTTAATTGTCTCGCTTATTTTCAATTGCAATGCGTGAAGTGGCATCTCTCGCAGATCGAGTAAAATAAAAAATATATGTTAGATAATCAACCACTTCACCTGCTTCTACAAGTGTTGTTAGACTTGCATGTGATATCGAGAGATTTTTTGTGCTCCGTTGTGCATTCACCAAAACAATAAGTTTGCGTTTCTGCAATACTTTTCTCATGCTAAATGCAAATAGAAATATTGTACATCGGAATTTTAATGAACTGCTTTTTCAGCGGCAATTTCAAAGCTGAATGAGCTGTTCTTGAATCTGGTAGCAATGTCGCAGCTATTCAGGACGACACAACAGCTGATACTATATAAATTTGGTAGGGAATTGCTACTAGAAACAATCTACTTAGGGACGTTTTATTAGTTTCTTTAGGCACATCTGAAAATATAATTTCTCCAATCCCGTTAATGATACCTTACAATATTTGCCGTAATTCATTCCGTTCATTAGCAAATGCCTTTTTGCTCAATCGTTAGCTTAACAATATTTGATTACACATATATGACAGCTCACCCTTGTTGTAATTTTGTTCCTGACTCAATTCTGCATCGAATTAAGTAGTATCAGATCGATTCGGTGTTGCATGACTGAGAACTTTGTGTGCAATTTCTAAGCACAAATCCTCTATCATTATCAATGCCTAGTTGTAGATTTCTGCTATGAAATAAGTGTTTATATTTAAATTTCACTTTGCTTATAATATGAAAATGATTTTCTTCCATATGCGATTAATATTTGTCTCATAACACTGTTGGAGATGAAAGAGAGCTGGAGGTTAATATGATTGCAAATAATGCACAAATTTGATTTGGATGTGATTTATTGCACGCGTCATTGATGCATACACCCCAGTGTCGATCATTTCACAATAAATCCAGAGATTGACATGCGCTGTGAAAAGTAACGACGTTGAACCGGAAACATTTACCAACAGCATGCGAAGAAAGAAGAATTCATCTTGATTAGGATGCACGGAGTACAGTCGACTCGCTCTCCTCGCTTCCATCGTTCAAATGATTTTTTACTCGTATTCCATGTGTAATACACAGGCACTTCCGAATGCAACAGTGTTTTTGCAAATGCTTCATTTTGACATAACGTGAAGAAAGCACAGTTAACGTTATAGTTGGTGCATTTCGGGCTATTTGTTTCACATTTGCAGGAGTGAATAAACGTGTTGTCCATTTTCTAGATGAATTTCTAAGTGAATAACTGCTAGACTTTCTCTCATCATCCCGTATTCATAATTCCGAGCTTCTGAAATTTTAATGTTTGTTAAAATCCTTACGCTTCTTTCATCTTCAAGTAAATCCTAAATATAATGTATTGCTCTCCTACATTTTTAATGTACTGTAATTTAAAATCTCTACTGGCTTAATGTCTTACTTCTGGACAAATGTAGATCCGAGATACAGCTAAATAGTAATTTTTTTTGTCATATCAGTAGTAAAAGACCTAAATGGTTAAGAAACACGAGAAAGTATTTTCGGCTTGAACAAATCACTTCGAAGACAATTTCATATGTATTTTATATAAAAATGAAAATCAATCAATACAGCTAAATTCTACCGCCAATTACACTGAAAAATAATATCGAAATATTTCAACTCAAATGTAGATAAATCGACTTTGCTCAATTCCAAAGCAATGAGAAAATATATATTTTAGTCCACTCGAACAAATCATTCTGAAGATAATTTCACTATGTAATTTTAACTGAAATGAAAATAAATCATTTGGCAGCTAAATTCTGTAGCCAATAGTTCTGAAAAATAAGAAAAACAGCTTGAAAAAGGGAATGAAAACCAATAAAAAAGAAAATAATAATTTATATTAACAAAATGAGTGTTATGGTAAGACACAGCTCAATTTCAACGTAATGTCCTATGAAATAATTAAACCAAAGTTAAAATAATTGGAAATCTAATAAATAAATTCAATTTAACAATGCAATCAGAAACATTGAAATAGAATCATAAATTGGTAGCATTGAAATGGAATCGCAAAATATTTAGAACAGCTTGTGTTACTTTTATGTCAAACAGACGGAGCTTTTTTGTAATCGAGTACCTTCTATTTTTCTTTACCTTTCACAGGTATGACATTTGCATCTACATGTAGCACATAAAACCACTCGCGTATTCAAATGTAACGCTGTGTTAAAATTTCAAAGCAATAGATCAAGAACTTTCGGAGATTAAAAATTCTGATCCATAAAATATTTGCATTTTTATTTATTCAGATATATATTCCATTGAGTATATTAATTCTTATCGTAAAATGATACTGAAATTATAGTAGTTGAAAAGATCCCTGGGGACAATTTTTAACATTTCATTACGTTTATTAATGTTAATTATTTTTTAAATAAACTTTTCAGTCAAATTCCGGAACAAATCGAAAAAAGGAAATAGCATATTTTTATTCATCACAGTGAAAGAAACTGTTTGCAAAATCTTCATTCTTTGCTTATTTAATTCTGTATTCTGTTCGATTAAATATATCTTACCTTACATCCAAATAGTGAATTAAATAACGGTAATCTTATTTCATTCTTTTCATCTCAAAACATGTATTATCGAACTTTTTCTATAACTCTAATCCATTATCAGTAATTCAATTTTCATATCATTATAAGAAGAGAAAAAATATTCTAATCATAGTTTAAACATAGATGTCTTACATGATAATATTTAGTCTTAGTCTTAAGATTAATATTTCATCTTAGCTTTTTATGTCTGAGTTATAATCTCCTTCTGTTCTTAACATTCTTACATTTTGAGATTTTAAACTTCATTTGATCCCATTTCAAGGTAGAGAGTTCATATATAGCTTGCTGTCAAAACACATTGCCTTTAACTCTTCCGAATATTCGAGCATTTACAAATTGTATTAGAAGAGTTAATATTTTCAGTATGGTCTCTGCTGACAAAGAAATTTCCTGTCCGCGTTAACGTCATTAGGGCGTAATGAGGTTTGACAAAGCGAGAAGGATTGAGACTTTCAATGAATTCAAAAACTTCGAAACAGTTTTAGGCGGAAAAAGAAGATTTCCACTTTGACAAGAGATAAATCGTGACGAGAATATAATAACAATGTCCCCGGGAAAAAATAGTTTCTTGAAAAGATGCTATTTTCAACCCCTCTTCTTTCTGAAATATTTTGTGAAGCGAAGTATTACTTTTGGCGTTCTGATCGATTAGGACATCAAACAGAATAAATAAAAAATACTTACACTAAGATACTTTATATCCTGTTCATAACTGGTAAGAAGTTTTAATGTTTATTTTGAATGAAAACAAATGTTTATTTTAGTTCATGTTTATTGCTAATATAAAGAATGTTTGTTTTTTTCCATTGCCTAATTTATGAGCTAATTTAGAAATAAAACATTTTATCTCAAAGGTTTTCTATATTTCTTATAATTTTCTACTCCGATTTATTCTCATATTTTTGCTCTATATTTTAGTATATTTTTCATCAGGAATTAGATTCATTCATACAGTGTTAATAAAAAGGTAACAATATCTATCATGAATATAGAAGTTTATAGTTGTATTTCACAGTTGTATTCTATGAAAAAAAAATACGTGGTTATAACTAGTTGTATTTCTCTGTTCTACTCTTTCATAAAAAAAGGAAGTTATATTTCACAATTTCTTAACAACGCTTTATTCCTTAGCATTACTGTAGATTTTTTATATTATATAACGAAGACCATATGATAGAGATTCCAAAATTATTCCTCATCTAGGCTGACCACCTATTAATACTTTGCTCTAGTTATCGATGCTCTTACTTGTACAACATTATACTGAACTTCCCTTCACTCATCTCCTTTGTTACTTGTTTCTTGACATTTTGGACTTTGGTACTCAGTAATGTTTTTATATCCGTAATTTTAATGTGTTCTTTTCATTGATTAAACGAAAATTTACTATAATTCTATTGGCTGTCTTTGCATAATGTTAAGGAACAGAACCTAAATTTAGAACACCATTTTAAATGAAAAATGCTATAATATTAATATTACATTCAGACTTCTCTATCGTACAGAAAGAAGCATACTTAATTGCCCATTTCATTTCAAATTGATTTAATTCATTTTCTCTGATATAAAATGGGTTTCACTTTTTGTCACCTATACTGTAATATTATATAAACTTGAATCTTATATTATAAAGCGATCTTACAATATCATAAATTTAAATATATTTTGGAATATTTTTCTCTTTGAAAAGGTGTTTCGAGTTTGATTCAAACTGTTTGAGGCAAAAGAAGAAAAAACTTATTAATATCAATTTATTATTTTATCTTAGAATTTTTTTCCATATTTTCTTATTTCCAGACGTTAGATTTAATCGATCATTCTATTGCTTAGTTCAAGTAGCATATTTCTATTTTCAATATGAAAGATAAAGCTTTAGTGTAGGTAAATTTTACAACTGTAGCTTTTACAAAATGAAATTGAGCACGTTAATAAAATTATTCTATCTCTAATAAAATAATTAATTTAATTGAAGTTATAAACATATGGTATAGTCAAGGTCATTTACCGTCAGAAAGTATTCCGTTGTGTTGTTCAAAGGTACCCCAAGAACTTAAAAAGTTTTTCTAGTTAAAGTTACTGTAAAAATGAGAATAAGGCTAATGTTCTGTCTGAAAGCTTATCTACTTATTTTAAAGTAAGAACAAGTTTGACTTGAAGGAATTGTAAATTTTAAATGACACTGTATGCTGAATCTTTCAATATTTCACTACGTATTTCTATAAATTCACATAAAAAGTACTCTAAGCTGATATAAATGAGTATAGCACACCCGTTGTCCATAAATTTATCAATACCTTCCAAACACTTAGAGATTTAATTTACCAACGATTATAATTGACATACTCTTATGTGTACTACTTTTGTTTTTGAATTAAAATGTTCAATTTCATAACTAAAAAAAGAAACTTTCCCACATTTTGTGAATATTCATGATTATACAGAATTCATTATTATTATAAACAAAAATCGAAGTAAATATTTCTGATTGAAGTTTCATTTAGAATTAAGCTTCTAACTTTATTAAAAACTGTTATGGACTTCAGATATAAGTACATGAGACTATCTTAAAGTGAACTAAATTAAATTATTTTATAGAGAATAAGATATATGTTTGTGTTCAAAAAAATTCTCCAAAAAAATTTTGCTTTTTCTTATTATCTACTACCTTACACTGTTTATAAATAGTATAACAGTTTAGATAAAATATTTTCGTCAACTTTCTTCCACTTTCCGATAACCTAGAACTTTCAACTATTCCATTTGAACTCAATCTGGAAGACAATACAATATTAAATTAAAAATCTACAAATAAAAGAGAAAATTTGAAAATATTACATTAAAAATGTTTTGGAGAATAGAAGTATAAAAAGTAGAAGATAATATAATTATAATTATATTATTTCTATTATTCTAAGTTTTGTTTTTCTTTCACTGGGCCTCCTCTTATAATTTTTCTATTTATTAATATATATTTTTGTTTTTGTTTCAAAATTTTTAATTTTAGTATGCTTAATTAATTATAATAATTTTTATATGAGTTATATTAATTTTACTTTATTTTATTTTATTTCTTTAAATATGCAGTTTATGAATAAAGTATAAATTTATGATTGATATGTTAAATTTGTTATTAATGTCATGTTTTGGGAATTATAATTTTGATCAAACATTCATACACACGAGCCATCAATGATTATTATTATTATAATCAATAAATAGAATATTGTAGTATCAGTTTTGTAAATAAATGCTATAATAATAAAAAATTAGCAATATACTTAATAAACATAAAAAAATATCCATTTTTGATAATATTGATATTAAAAAAGTTTTAAAAGTAAATAAAAATATGTGATATACGATTTACAATTATAATAATCGTAAAGAAATGCAGAGCGTAATCTTAAAGATTGCAAAGAGTATATAAATGAAGAGTACTAACATGTCTGATTACAAGTAATATATTATTGTTAGAGAACTTATGACAGTTTAACAGAATTTTAAATTCTAATAATAATAATTATATTATAAGAATGTTTAATAAAAAAATAAGTGATTTTAAACTAAGTTGACTATTAAATATAACTTACCTACTGAGGTGTTTAAAAACAATAAAAGTTTTATGTGATTGAGGAGTTTAAATATTTAAATTTTAAGATTAAAATCAGCTCTAACAATTTAGATCGAAAACATTTTATAAAAAAGTACATATATATATATTTATGAATTCATTATTTGTTATATTGATTAGGTCCATGACATTTATGCTAGCGTTTGTGCGGAGCTGTAAGCTAATATGAATTACAAACATCTGAAAGATAATTACGTATTTATTAAAATTAATAATTATGATGATGAAAAAAAACTAATAGAATCATAATTATATACAAAAATGGGTTACACATCGAATATAACTAAATTTCCTTATATATTTTAAATGCTATACATAATTTAGAAAAGATTACTATCAATAAATCATTAAAATACACTCTACAGCAAAAAGATAACGACGCACAAAGGAGGAGTTGTCCGATGGAAACAAAAACTAGCCGATAGAAAAATTATGTAAAGAATTGAAAATATAAATAAATAAAGAATAGAAAATGTAATTAAAGTTTCAGAAAAATTGAAACATTTATTTCAGAGTTACATAGTTACAATTTAACGAGTTCAATAAAGCGTTGACCCACTGCAAAGCGAGCTGCCACACGATGTAGCATAGAGTGATAGAGCTATCTGATGGTCTCCTGTAGCATTTCTTGCCAAATTTGCTCCAATTGTCGGGCGAGCTAATCAACATTCCCTAATAGATGCAATCGCCTTCTCATTATATTTCAGACATGTTCGATAGATCTGGATGGCCAAGGAAGTGCTTGAAAAGCTTTAAAACAGTTCATATCAACACGAGCCGCATGTGGTCTGGCATTATATTGCAGAAAAATAAGGCTAGGGCACTGAAAAAGGAAAGGTAGCCAAACAGAATGTCGTCGAAGTACTGCTGTACTGTAAGTGTGCCTCTAATGACGACCAAAGGGATATGGCTATCAAGGGAAATGGCGCCCCAGACCATAACTCCTGTTTGTGGGCCTGTGTGGCATGCAATAGGGAAAGCAGAATCAGCACGCTGCCAAGAGCGTCTCCGAACACGTCTTCGATGATCGTCAGGACACAGTTGGAAGCGGGATTCGTCACTAAACACCATATGTCTTCAATCAGGATCATTCCAACCTGATCGAGCCAAGTACCACTGTAATCTGGCTCGATAATGTGCATTCGTGAATGGCTGGTGGAGTAGGGATACGAGCATAGATTTCGCTCTATCAGCCGTCTGTGAATAGTCATGGTAGACATTCGTGTGTGGGTCGCCCGTCTGATGGTGGATAACGATGAATTAGGCACTGTGACATCTGATCTGACAATCACTCTGTCCTCTCTATTTCCTGTGGTCCTAGGTCAACTGCTACCATCATGACTCTAAAATCTGCCATTGTCCAGTAATTCTTGTCAGCATCTTCTAATCACCGCATGGCTTCGACCCATATGACGAGCGATTCTACGATTTGCCCAACCTGCCTCTATCAATCTAATGATACGACCTCTTTCAAACTTGGACAGTTGCTCGTAATGAGCTCGAATCCTTCGATGAGGAATTTTTACAGTCGTTGATAGGTATCTTAAATCGCAATACAACAGAAAATTTGACCTTCAGATTTCGAACCATTTCTTATACGCACGTGCTGAGTTTGCAGTTCCAACGCGCTGTGGCTCCCGCTAATCATTCTTTGGATACAAACTTTTAATATTTTGGATGTTCTGTCCAAATGTTTTTGTATACGAAATTTCATTACAATCGGGCAACTTCTTGATGCTTCGTTTTCCGGTTTTTTCTTTCTTTCTTCTTTTTTTTTTTTTTTTGGTTATAGAGTGTAGTTATGAAATCATTAATTATACAAGAGATAAAACTTTATAGTATTTATATTTGTAATTTAAATTTGTAATTAATGCCAATAAAGAAAGTTCGCCAAGGTCTATGAAAGTACGTATTTTATCATACATGTGTTGACCATGGAATGTGTTAATTTTTCTTTTAGACGTAATTATTGCTTAACTCTAAAAATATTAACACTTCGAGGTTTCCTCTCCAGTGTTAGAAAATGTATCTTACTTTCCAATTCAATAGTATTTCAAGTGTAGTTTATTCTTCCTAAATTGAATAGCTATTTTACAGTTTTGAATAAAACATTGCTTATCCATAATGCTACCGTTATAAGCCTAACTAATAAAATTTTAATTTCTTCATTGAAATCGATAATTTTATTTTATCATTATTGTTATAACAAATATTTTTGTTTTCTATTTATTTTCTTCGTTTAAAAAGGCTAACTTGCGTAACATTATTCATCAGGTGCAATACACAATGCAGTTAATTATCTATTCTTTTAAAGTGAAGATTCAGAGACGACACCAACGTGTAATTTATATCTTTTTTGAAAATTAACATAGTTCATTACATATATTTATCAAATGGGATTACTCTTATATCGTGGCGTGATTGAAATTCTTCGAAACTAATCGTATTCATGTTTCAAACTTTTTTCGCGTTCTTGCACTTAGTTATAGATGATTACGAACAACTTGACATGTTTTAAAGCAAAATTAAAATATTGAATTTCGAACTAGTCTTCGGTAACTACTCTCTAATATGCTTTCATCAGAAATTATATCATACAAATTATTTTACAATATTAGTTTTACATTAATGTACTAAACGCTTAATATATTTTAGTTTGTTCGTACTGAGCATTCAGAGAATAAGACATTCATTGTATAAGAAATTCTAAGTATCATTTCTTGTTCGTATAAGAATGAATTTGATTTCTAATAAATGGCGCTAGGAATGTCTTGCGGTAGCATCTTCGTAATGAAAGAGTCAAGGTCAATGTCTCGGACTTCGCAAACATCATTGTTAAATTCTTAATAAAGAAGAATCAAATACTACTTTAAATTATGTCTCGAGAAATAATAGATGGTTGCTTTGTGTTAAATGGAACTAGGCATCAAAGGCCTCTTGGTAAAGTTCTCCTTTCTACTGAATTGCTTCACTGTTATGAGAATGTTTGTAATTGTAGCAATAAAATGAAGCAACATCATATAATGCTCAACAACCCTTAAAATATAATTTCAACCGAATAATCTAAAGTGTATAAAATGTATATTAAGGTCTGTAAATATCTGTAGTATAATCATAAACTTATCTGACCTGAGCAAAGGTATATACGAAAATTTTATTATTATTCCTCTTCATTTGATCATGGCTGAAACTTGTGCGGCCTACTGGCAATCGTCAATTATTGTATTATCCGTAAATAATTTCAATGTGAAACTTAACTGGATAATAATAAGAAAAAATCTAAAATGTTAAAGTTATTTTACACTTACATTTAATATTACTAGATTTAATGTTGCATAATTAACTTGTTTGATTCTTCCATTCTTTAAGTTCGTATGACATAAGTGTTTGAAAATGAAAACTTTCTCTAGAAGTTGTTTCTCAGTACATTTACAATCGTGTTGATGATTCATTATTTTATTTCAGCTGTCGAATGTCCCCAACCTAGGGATGTGCCGAGCGGTCGAGCAGTATACACAACAACCACGTACCAGTCCGTGGCTCGGTACGAGTGCCTAAATGGTTACCGGTTGGTTGGACCAGAGATTAGGGTATGCGAAGCCAACAAGCAATGGGAAGGGGACGAACCCTACTGCGAAGGTGAGTAACTTATATAAACCCAGTTCACATGTTTCGATTACCACACGCAAATTAAATTACCCATAATGATGGATCTAGTTTTTTCAGCTCATGTTTTCTAAACTCGTCAGCAAGGTTCCGTGGCTTAATGTCAATGGTTTCAGCGTTCCAATAAAATATATCATGATGCTAATTAGTACTTCTCTCGACTTGAATATTGAAATTCTGAGTCAATGTTAATTCCATTGGGCTATTCCTGAGGTACGGTTCTCAATTTTCAAATTTAGTCGATTAATTTCCTGTTGTTTTGTTATTGCTGCTTTAATTAAAAAAAAATCAAGCTTCATTCTCTTGTAATTTTCAGAGAATTTGCAATGGAATCAATTTCGATTATTATTGAAAAATAATAAATCACTTACGAGTGGAAACATAATCAATTTGAAGAATGAAATGCAAAATCTAATACACTCTACCATTCCAAAATCATTCTTCTTTAATGATATTCGGAAAAAATAAATAAAAATAGTTTTTATTCCCATTCAAAACAGTAATACGTACGCTTTTCTTTTAAACATTGTTACATTTTAATGGACGAACGGACAAAAAAAAAAAAGCTTAGTAGTACTATTTAAACTAAGAACTTCCATCTAAAAATCAAATTTATAAATAAGTTGCTTCACTTGCTAAAATATAATAGTCATATATTTTTATGTTAATATTCAAGTCATAAATCTGATTTAACCCCTGTAATAATACTCATTATAACATTTATCTTAACATAAATTCATATGCGTATTAAGCATTATAGAAGGAATGGGGAAAATGTTTCTGAAACTGAAAATTACAGAAAAAAGACCGCATCTAGAATTGAAAGAAAAAAAAAATCGATGAATAGTTGAAATGACTTTGTATGTGCTAAGAGGGAATTAAAAAAAATCGAATTAATTTTTTATAACGAAAATAAATATTTGAAAAGAAGAAAGTAATTATCCGAATTCATTAAGTCATATAAAAAAACTATCATTTAAAGTTAAAACTGTGCAAAAGCTCATAAAAGATAGAGATGCAAGAAAAAAAAATTTAAATAAATAAATAAAGCCTCCGGTTATTAATTAGGCTATAGGAATTTCAAAAGCTTTTCTTTTTACCTCCACGCTTTTATTTTCAGAAAATTTTTCAATTATGATGGGATAAATCTTTTCAGTGCGAATCTAAATCCAAACATAACTTTCGATATATAAATCTAATCTTATAACTGCTGACGAGCATTTACAAGAAATATATAAACCTAGATATAATCCTTTTTTTTCTGTAAGTAATTTAGCGTTTTTTGGTTTTCCTGAATAATTGTAATATAAAACAAAATTATGACCTCCCTCAATAAATGATAATAAAAACATCAATAACAAAGAATTTAATATTTTAAGGAAACTATGACTTTCTTACAATAGCTTAAGTTATGCATTTTTTATTTGATTATTACAAAATAGAGGGCGCTTCTCGAATGAAATAAATACATGATTTATGGAAATTTGTTATTCAAAACGCAAAAAAATTAATTTTGAAAGTTGTAAGCGAATGGTCATGCCTTAGAGGAATTTACTTACACACACACAACCACACACACATACACACACACACACACACACACACACACACACACACACACACACATACAAACACACACACACACACAACACACACACACACACATATATATATATATATATATATATATATATTCTCAAAATTAAATTTTTAAGGATTCTGGTTAACTTTCCTCAAAATGTACTTTATTCTTAGTACTTTATTCGCAAAATGTACCTTGTTCTTTATTTTACACATTATAAGATTACTTTATTTCTTAAGCATACTAAATATAATTTCGTTCTAATAAACGTTCACAATTCTTAGATATTGCGTTATATTTGATAAAAGTTAAAGGAAACTTGAATCATCGAATTAAAAGTCAAATATCTAATTTTCTTACGTCTTATAGTTTTATAGTTATAATCAAATTTTTTAGTATAATAATGTTCAGCGCATGGAATATTATGTTTATAAAGTACTTTTGCAAATCCAAACCTGAAGTAAAATTCTTTAAGTATGAAAAATGTGAATGATTGTTCGTGCATTTGATTGAAATAATTTGTATAGAATCATCTGTTGAAGGAAAAACATTGTCTCTATACAAAACATTTCATTTAACCTCTTCAAGCGCAACCGGCTTCTAGGGCATAATTAGTTCTGAAAGGTTTCGTGCAATTAATGTCCAAAGAAGCGTCGTTAACAAAT
This sequence comes from Nephila pilipes, assembly GCA_019974015.1. Lineage (NCBI taxonomy): Eukaryota > Metazoa > Arthropoda > Arachnida > Araneae > Nephilidae > Nephila > Nephila pilipes. The sequence continues at coordinate 60,109 of BMAW01034875.1, read as the reverse complement.
AAAGAAAAAGAATGTGGGTACAAAGACGTGTGGCAGGTTTGAGAAAGAAAGAATCGTAGAATGCTCAAATCCGGATGATCACCAATCGAAGTACCTCACATTCTGAGTTTGTCTCAGTGCATAATGTAAAGTTTGTGGTATAGGCCTCAAAGTGCGGAAAATGTTATCCAAGAACCAATACATAGTCGGACAAGAGACTTAACCATCCACCAAGATCGATACTTGGCAGTAACTGCGTGACTTCCCTGTTACAGTTTTGCCAGAGAACTGAGTTCAGCACTCATTATCACCACAGAAATACGAGTTTTCAAACAAACTGTTTACAGGAAGCTCACCGTGTTACCGTGTGAGCCTTCCTTTAGACGGAATGTATGTAAAATGCTCGCGAAGCAACCTTTCCCAACTCACTCAGCCCCATTCTAAAATTGAAAATCAGAATCAGAAATTATTTCGCTAACTATCAGAAGTGACCACACACAATATTAATCGTATTTAGCATCACCTTTTTATTTCATTAATTTATCACTAAGGTATAAACTCCTACTATACACCGATCTCTGTCATCCTTTATCTTTAGATGATAACAGTTATTATTATCGTTTTTTCGCAACGGTGTGGTTTTTACTAAATTTTTTTATCAATTTTAAGCTCGCATATCAGACTTCCCCTCATTACGACTTAGATATCATTAATCACAAATTATATTTTACTTCTGGATACCATAGAACATGACTTACAAATTTAAACACAATAATAGATTATTGATTGCTCATATGTAATTATTTTTGTATGTAAGTATGATTTCTTTACATAAATAGATACATAAGTATATAGTTACCTTAAAGCTGAAAAATAAGTATTTTTTACTTTTAATTCAAAAAGGGAGATTATTTCAATTTGGTATAAAATAATGTCATTTTTCCTTATCGAAGCCGTTTCAATTTCTTTAAAAACACTTAGTAATGAGAAATACATAATATTTTCCATGCCATTGACCGTTTAAGTACTAAAGAATAAACGGTTTTTAGTGAATCTACATTTTGTTATATTTGTGTGTTTCAAGAATAAACATTAGTAAATATTCTTATGTTTTATTACATTTGTATGCTTCAAGGATGAAAATTTGTAAATATTGTTACATTTTGAAATATATATATATATTCACATATAAATTTATTCTTTTCTGTTTGGAGTCAACATTGACTCTCTCAATTTATTCTCAGAAATCCCAGAATCTCAAGAAATTATCAGTTTAGCAAGTTTTTTTTTTTATTCTGCTTTATATTAGACAACTTGATCTTACTCAAAGATCAGTGATCTCTGCTGCCTCTCAAAGCTCTTGGAGCTTTAAACAAAAACTAAGCCCCATCAGGAGCATGCACCTCTTCCGATAGCTATTCAATCCCTCGCTTGTTATATTTAAAATGTTACTTAAGCTTTATTCCGAGAATCTGTAACTTTCATAGAATGTCATTTGTAAAACCATTTCATTAAAAATATTAAATTTAAATTAAGATTAGTTAACTTCCTTGCTTTCTTAAACTGTGTTCATTGCAAAATCAAGTGAATTTTTGATAGTCAACATTGATGCCTTTTAATGAAAAGATAATATTTTTCTTTTAAAACTTACAATTGCTAGATATAACACAATATTAATGATAATTGCGTTTTATTCCTTTTTTGCAATGCATTAAGGATCCCAGGTACAATTTCTTCAGGCTTATTCATCGTACGTTTATCGGGAGTACGTTTCGCATTGATATCGAGCAATTTTTAAAATATTTCTTTAGTAGAACAGGATGCTGTAGTTTGTTATAAAAAAAAACTCTGTTACTTTTAAGAAATGCTTCTGGAATTTGATTTAAACTTATTAATCGATCTGAAACAAAAGTGCTTTTTTACTTGATAATGTTCCATACATTTTTTTTTCAAATTATGTTCAACTGTTGCACCAAAAATTCCAGAATGTTGCATATTATGAACATGCAGATTGGGATATGCACATGATTAGTATTTCAACCCATTTTACGACGCAGGAGGGAGAAACGACATCTGAAGCAATGCATAAAACATTAGATGTGTAGATGATTTCTCATTCGGAAAGCGCTTTTTATGGTCAGAGTTTGCTCTGAATATTGTGTTATGTCTCGAATAATAAGAAGGAATGTTTACTAGTAAGTGTCGGAATTCAGTAGAGGCAGGATCGTTGCCTATCGAGAGTGTGGATTATCGTTCCGTTCGTTATTGCTGTGTGGACTGCTTTCCGCTGTGATATTGCCCGATAATCTGGTTGAAATCCAACCACTGTCAAGCGAGTATGGAATCAATGGGTTGCTGAGGGCTATACTGAACTGTATGTAGGATCTCCATGCCTCCTTTGGCTAACGCCCGAGAGGACAGACATATTATGAGGTCGGTCTTACAAAACCGTACAATACACCACGGACCATTTGTCAGGAAATGGGAATGTTTGCAGCACGCCCAGAATCCGCTCGTATTGTGCGACGACGTCTGCAGCAGGGTGGACTGTAACCACTGCGATCATTAAATCGGCATCCCATGATAATACAGCAAAGAGAGAGAGACGACGACCCTGGCGAGCCGAGCTGGATATAAGAGTGGCTCAATCAGACGAGTACCGGTTCTGCAGGCAGTAATCTGATTGCGTATGATTTTCAGACGACACGTATACGACCGTATAATGGGCGAGGAAACCACCCATCGCCTTCTTGCATTCGATATCGGCATAGGGGCCGTACACCTAGTGTTATGGTTTGGGTAGCCATTGAGTACACGACACGCACATGTCTAGTTTGGATCGACTGTAATTTGAACACCGAACTATACATTTCTGACATCTTGCATCCAGTGATAGTGCCTTATTTTCGAGGCCTGGCAAAGGACATCTTCCTACAAGATAATGCAAGACTACATGTTGTACCTCCTGTTCTGACCTTCGTCAAAACACAAGGTATTCGATTATTGCCCTGGACTAAACGGTGTCTAGATCTGTCTCCCATTGAAAACATGTGTTTTGGGTTGCTGAGAAACTTCCCTCCATTCCACTCCAGGTATTACTATTGAGGAAGTGTGGCATAGACTTGAAGCAGGCTGGAAGAAGTTGCCCGCTTCTGTCATTCAAGCTCAGTTTGACTCCACGCCTAGCCGGGTAAGGGCCGTTTTAGTGGCCAGGGGTGGTAGAAGTTTTTATTAATTTATCTCCCCTGTAAACCCCCAAACTCATTGCAAATTTAATTGTCATCATACAATACATTAAATATATTTTTTGTATTTGCTTTCCTTCATGGTGTTGCAATTTTAATGGCAAGCGTTATGTATATATATATATATATATGGCAAACTGTCTTGTTGCTGGTAAACTATCTTGTATAAAAATAGCGTCAGGGGGCTTCTATGTTATAGCCTTATCACGTCGGAGATGTATGTGTATTGGTGGCTGTCGCAATTATTAGCTATTGGAAGAAATATACTAATTTGCATCTCATACCAACACTACAATTGCTGATCCCATGTGATGGTGACGAATGCTGCCTGTAAACGATCGTTCTACTCTTTGCTTTCACACACGAATAAGACCCTCATGTTGCTGCAAGCAACATGATGGTCTTATTCGTGACCCTCATGTTCTCTCTTATTCGTGACATGAATAATTAGTATTGGAATTATAAAATTCCTAAGAATTATTAGATTTTAAGAATTGTGACCCAAGATGAAAAAATTTATGGGAAAATTAAAATGGAACATGTTTTTTTTTTACTATTTATTCAGTATCTGTAAAGGGGATAGAGAAAAGCAGAGCAAGGATTAAAATAACTGAGATTAGCGGAGATGCAGATTGAACATTTTGTAAGGGTTCCTTACCATTAAAAAATTTAATAAAATTCATAAATACTAATAAAGAAAGTATTTTCCCGTTTGCTATTTTACCATAGGATAATAATTTAAATTTCTATTATTAAAACTGTTTACTTTATATTCCTCTTCATGGTTTTTAAATGGTATATTTATGTTAATTCCATTTCTTAATATTAGTTATCTTCAATTTTATTCTCTTTTGTATTATCTATGAGTTGCTCTGTATTATATTTTGGAAATGTTTTGCTATCTTTCACTATATTTTGGTTGTTATACTTGTTGTTATTCACAAATTTTATTATAAAATAATGGCTATTTGAATGATTAGGCTCTTTTAAAACATTCTTAATCATCATCCCAGTCCAAAGCTTGAGCCAACTGATTTCAATAACATTATTTCTTGTTATTTGTCTTAATTATCTTAGATTAAATTCTTTTTATGTCTTTGGTTTTGGTTTTCAAATATTTTTAGTGCATTTTCTATCATAATTCTGAAAATGTAATTAATTTAAAGAATTTTATTATTGAGTAGTTACTATTGAATAAATATCTTAAGATATTCAAACAATGTACACTCAAGAGCCAAAACCTTATGACCACCCCTACATTTTGCAATGAACTCGCCTGGATGACGTGGAAGGCACGTGATCAGGTGGAAATGGTATTTAACTGCTGCTGGAGAGTCTGAAGAATCATTCTTTCACTTACTTCTGTGTGTGATGGGAAAGCTGCGGATCTAAGCGACTTTGATAGAGGGCAGATTGTAATGGCTCGAAGGCTCGGAACAAGTATTTCCGAAACTGCTCGACTCGCGGGTTGTTCGCGATCTACAGTTGTCAGTACTTATGCAAAGTGGATGAATTACGGTGAAACCAGCAGTTGACGACATGGTGTTGGATGTCCACACGCTATCAAAGAAAAAGATCGTCGGAGACTGTCTCGCATGGTGAAGCAAAACCGGAGCCAGACAGTGGCTCATCTTACAGCCCAATACAATGAAGGGCCAAGTAGAATAGTATCGGAGCACACTGTTCAGCGGACACTGTTGGATATGGGGCTACGCAGCAAACATCCTACTCGTGTGGCTTTGCTGACCAAGCATCATCACCAACTGCGCGTGCTCTGGGCCCGGGAACATCGTGACTGGTCCATGGATCAGTGGGAGAGAGTTGCCTTGTCAGATGAATCACGGTTTGTCATTCATCACGCCGATGGCCGTGTCAGGATACGCCGTCTTCCATGCGAACAGTTGCTCCCTTAATGTACAGTAGGTCATACACAGGCCGGTGGTGGCTGTATTATGCTTTGGGGGACGTTCTCTTAGGAATCTCTGGGACCCGTGGTTGTGGTAGAGCAGACCATGAATGCTAGAGCAGACCATGAAGGACTTGTGGCATCCATGCCAAGGCGGGTTGAAGCTGTGCTGCGTGCCAAATGTGGGACAACTCGTTATTGACAGGTGGTCATTATGTTTTGTCTCTTGAGTGTATATATATATATATATATATATATATATACATGATTTTGTTTTTCTCTTTTTATAAATATTCTACTTACACTTTTTTTACTTCCTTTGCTTTTATTTTATTTTTTATTTTTATTTTAACACCATTAAAATACTTCTCCACACTGATGGAAGACATTGCTACATTTCTAATATTAGCTTGTGCCGGAAAATTTTGTTTTGTTAATGTCAGATTTGAGCGCTGTTATTACCACGCATGTTGTCTGATGCATGTTTTCAATATTCCAGATTGTTTATTTATATTATGTTCTATTTTTATATCTTCAGAAAGGATTAATCTCTTTGTGGAATTTCCATACGTGTTTATAAAATTTCTGTTGGAATTGTTGGGTCTGCAAAATATGTTTAACTAGTTAATCTTCCAAAAGTCAGATTCAGAATTTATTAATAGGAGTATATAATTTTTTATGGTTATCTTCTATTTTTTTCATTTTTTTATGCCTTACATTGTACTTATTTATAATTTCAATTTTTTTCCTTACTATTTATATTTGCCAAGAAGCCATAATCCCCAACATTTTTTGATCTCTTTCATAACTACTTTTCTGTGTAATCATTTCTTTTTTTTTTTTCTTTTTTGTTCTAAGTTTTTTCGATTACAAAAATTATTTCCTATTCTTTTCCAATAATCTAAAAAACTGTTTGTACGTTTTCTTTGCAATTAAAAAAGCTCTAGTGTTGTAATTCTTGCTTTTATAAATTTAATTACTTATTTTAAATTATTTTGTTATTTCTTTGAATTAATTATTCAAATTATTATTTTATTGAATTAGTTAGTTTAATTATTTATTTTATTGGATTAGTTATTTAAATTAATTATTTGATATTTTTGCTAACTTCTCTTTAAGACTTTTACCTTTTTGATTAGAAAACATTGAACAGAGGAAATTTTTATATCATGTGAACTATTATCAACTTGTGTTTATTTTCAAGATTTTAAATACTGCAATGAACATAAGAATTATGAAAAGTACATCTTATTAAATAAAAAGGGAACAAATTCTCACCATTCTCACATTTTCAAAAATTTTAAACATTTTACCATTCCCCAAATTAATTGATGTAAAAGTTTGGAGAAGGATTCCATTCCACATGTCGTCCTCATTACTTGACTTAGACTCATAACTACGAAGTTCTTCTCCAGTAATTCTAATGTTGTTTTTAAGTGCGAAGTTAATAATGCAAGCAATCAATCAAATCCCATAATTTGAAATGTTCTGATAAATATAAATTTCAAATCTAAAAAGTTTTCAAATGAATTCCTGAAATCAAATATCAGTTCATTTTTGTTAAAATTTTTAAATGTACTTTTAGAATTATGTGCTGAAAATAGTGCTTAAAAAGCCATGAATTTTACTTATTTATACTACTTAACGTTTCAAAATTGATGTAATATTAGTATTAACTCTATTATTTAGTTACATTAATTTTAAAATGTTTACATCAGTGTGTCAAATGTATTTAAAATTAACTCTGGATTAAAATGTTCCTTTATTTATTTTGCTTTTAACAATGACATCAAATTCAATAAAGCATTAGCATCATATCGTGAAATCATTCAAACTGGAATTACTATCATTATCCTTTACAATAACCCATTCTGTATTATCGCTTTGTCCAAACAATACACGCGCACGCACTATAGTAATGGAAATTGGATTTCAAAGGATTCCTAATTTCTGGAAACGGATTGACATCATTTTAATAACAATAAGACTTCGAATTCATGGAATACTACTCCAAAGAACAAAAAATATATTGATTTGATATATATCAGACTTTCGTGTGTCACTTATATCATAACATGTCTGATTTTATTTTAAACCACTGTTTAGGCATATTTTTGAGTTCTAAAATAATAGTTACAGAAAACATGAAGCATATCAATACGATCATTCAGTTTACTTAATTTGAAGCAATATTTTTAGCTATTTCAATTAATAACTATGAGTCTTTGTTAATGGGTCATAAATAAAATAAAATTCTTTTAAACAATACGTTAAAAATTTTACAGAATTAAATTAATGGCTTATTGAAATGTAGTCATTATAGAAAATAGAGTTTTTTATCACTATTTTTTATGTTATAAAAACAACTATTAAAGAAATTTAGATTGAAATATTCATATGTTTAAAATTTAATTATTAATTTTCAAACTTACCAAAAATATTCTGAATCTAAAATTATAATAATATTTTAGAGCGTTTCAATCATTGAAATATTTAAATGATGAAAATATTTTTATTTGAGATGCTAAACTGCTTAAGCAACTCCATTCTACTTTGAATTATGAACTAAATTTCATACTTCTTTTTCATTAAAATTAATTCTTAAATGCGTATCTCTTTTTTCTTAGGATTGGAAAAAGCTAATTTAGTTGATAATTTTTCATCTAATTTATAGCTGTGTTATTGCATTAGAAATTTAGCTTACAAGTGAGCCATTTTTACAAATCAAAAAACCTTTGTTGTGAGATATTAGATGCAATTTAAGAATTAAGAAAGGAAAAAGAAAAATAATTAGATTTTCTTTAAAAAAAAAATTTTGTAATAGGAAGATTTGGACATAAATTTATGTTGAATACTTAGCAATTGAAGCATAATGTTATGAAAAGTCACATTTCATCACAATCACAATTATATTTTATCCTATACTAAATTCCATTTATAGCATTTCTTTTTTTTTTTTTCTATATTTTTACGAATAGGATTTGGTAGTGATGAAGAGTGGATTGATGTTATGTAGCATTGAAACATTTTATTTATAGGAATGTGAGAAAATATAATTCATTTTTCATTGTTGGACACATAAAAATGTTTTGTAGATGCTCGTATTTCTGAAAAACAATTTTAAGCTGTTGTTTAGCCTACTGGACTGAAAGATTCATTCTGGATAAATCGGACAATGATCTGTAATAATAGATAAGGTATTATGAATACTCGATGTGATGATACACGCTGTGAAAGCGTGTCATCTTATAACCGATTCCCTTAACATCACGATCAGAAATGTCTTAAAGATTCAGGCCCATTTCGTCATTCAACTCCTTTCAATATTAGTTAAGAAAGGCAGACAAATTGTCTTTGATAAAGTCATATAGATATTACTGACAGTATATGATCCTTCAACGATTGATAATGAAGTAGATTGCTGGAAAGGTTGATTCAAAGAATCTTTCATTAGAGAAACAAAAAAACATTGCCAGTTTGTTATAACAACCGGTACATAATCCCAATTTCAAATCACATCAAAACTGCATCATTTTACAAATGTGCTGTAAAAGAGTTGTGTACATAGGGAAGTAATCTTATATTTTTAATCTGCTGAGGATATAGCTTTTTGTTACCAAATACATTAAAACGTTATGATTTTTGAAACTTCATATGCAACCTTAAATGATTTTGAAAATTCCGCACTATTATTTTTTAACTTAAATCATTTTCTTATTTATTTGCACTGTCATCTAGCTGCATTCTTCTCTTATTTATTTGCACTCTTCTCTTATTTAGCTGCATTCTTCTCTTATTTATTTGCATTCTTCTCTTATTTAGCTGCATTCTTTTATTTATTTGTAGAGATCAAGTGCGGCAGTCCGGGAATTCTACACAATGGTTATGTGAAGGGCACCAGCACTCGTTTTGGTACAGTCATCTATTTCAGCTGCCTTGAGAACATGACATTCGTCGGAGGGTCGGCCAGTACCACGTGCCAGAAAGATGGTACTTGGAGTCACCCCGTCCCAAAATGCATGGGTAAGTATTAAACTCTATTCATTTTGTGTTCGTCTTAGTTTACGAGTACTTATCATTCCTAACAAAGAAAATTAAAAGCTATTTAATTTATAATATTTCATGTTACAATTCCGAAAGAAAATAGGAACTTTCTACTTGCGTAACCATTTACATAGATGAGATTATGTAACAAGCGATTTATACTTATAGTGTTAAAAGTGATGTACGAATATATAGAGTACATGATAAATATAGCTGGTGAAACAGTGAACTGTTTAAATGTTTTTTTGAAGGTAAAGTTAATGTGATCCCTGTTACTTAGGTATTTTTATAAAAAAATCATATACGTCGTACATATATAGATAGCTTTTTATCCTTGTTGTTCCCGGTCATTCTTGTAAAACAACGCTGCGTTTGGAAAGATAGCCTCTTCAAATCAAGCTACTGTTTCATTTAACGTTGCTCTTAATCTAAGTAAGGGTACTGATAGCTAATAGCGAAATTTTTGTTAAATGCTTTCATTTGCCTAAGTGCCATATCTGCTTTAACTGCTCAAAAACTCGTTAATTTGCAAATGATTTTAATAAAAATAATAAAGAAAACTTGATATTATTTCATAGATAAAGTCTATAATATATTATGAGATGTATGTAAATTTCATTTGTTCTTTTCATAAAAACCATATAAAAAGAGAAACAAACAAACTTGTGATTTTGAATAACTTCAAATAAAGATAATAATGAAACCTAGTTAGAATAATCTCTCTCAAATTTTGCGCCCTACACGTACTTAAGTGTTACGTTTGGAAATATATCAATATAATTTTAAAAATTTCTTAATTTCTATATAAATGATGCTGCATTAGCATTACTTACTTTTTAGCACTGGTGTTTTTCAAAAATAATTAAATATGAAAATGACAACTTGCAATAGTTGAGGAATTATTGATATTGATAAAGTAACAAACTGAAAAATTGCCAAAATATAAAAATAATAAAAAAAATGGAAAAACAAAAAGAATTAATAAAATATGCATATGTAATTAAACATAAACAAACATCAGATTTTATGCTCTTGTTTTACTTGCATTTCAAGAATAGTTCACTCATAACCTTTATAAATAAATTTCAAAAGTAAAAAGGAGTTGAGTTACAGAAAGTTATTTATGATTTAAAGTATCCGTTATCAAGTAATGACAAAAAGCAAAAAAAAGAAGATTTAATGATCGTAGTTGTAATAAAAATCAAATTTGTGAAAAATAATTAATAAATTTACATTCGAAATAAGTCGCAGGCACGCTTGCATTTTTGTATATACAGTTTTTTGTTTACGTTACAAAACTGATACAATCACATTCTTCAAAAATGAATGTAAAAGTCAAAATCAAGAATAATTACATAGAAAGCTAAATTTTTTTCAATCATATAATTTAACCCGTTTTCTAAATTGAAAATAAAAATTGTACAAATTGGTCACAAATCGAAAGTTCTTATAGTATACTAAATTAGAAAGGTTTGTTATAGTCTAGAATATCAGCCTGAATTTTGCAATGAATTTACAGGTAGACACGAAACAGAGACACATGGTTGGTTTCTTAGATACAAGCTGTTTTCAACAAAAGACAAATTCAAAAACAATTTAATGATAATGGCTCTAATAGAAGTTTATTTGAAAATACTTATTTATTTCCTGGAGAGAACAGTTAGTAATTCCTTTTCTAAACACAAGAAGAAACTATTATTTTATTACTATTTCCTTATTTAAATAATATATCTTGGTTAATTGATGAAATATGATATTATAAGAGGTATGGTTAGGTGATTAGAATTGACAAAATTATTTACATGACAAAGATCATGATATGTTTTCGATTAGGAAGTTAAATATACCCTATTTTGAATTTATAGGTAAATTTTTTGCTTTGATAATAACTGAATTAAGTATGATTAATAATAATTAAATTATTATTTTAACTTTTGCAAACGCAAAATATTCTATATGATAAGGTTCAGTTTTTGAAACATTTTAACATTTGACTATGTTTACTGTTCCATTAAAGGCATGTCTTGATTTTTAGTTTCAAAAGTATTCAAGAAATCGAGATGAAATCTTGATTTCGATATTTTTATAATTAATAAAATAAATAGTTAAATTAAGGTATTCAAATTAAAAGATCTAAAACATTTATGGTCAAAATTCTCATTCTTCCATATTTCTTTTTAATGTCTTTATTCATTATTAATACATAAAAGGTTTATGTGCGACAAATATTCATACTCTCTCATGCAATACATTCAAAACTCATCATTTTTTAAAAGCATATGCTAAAATATTTAATAACACTTTTAAATGTTCAAAAAGAAACTGGATTTTGATATTAACGTAGTCGTGTCTTAGAAACTAGAATAACTACTTTCGGGAATTTGAGTAAATGAGTATTAAAAATAAAACAAAAAATTAGTCCTTCATTTACACACAAGAGAAGAAGAATTAAGTAAGCGGTCATAATGATATGGGGCATTTACAAAAATGTATCCCAGATTTAGTAAAATACTGTTACAAAGCTTAAACATTATAACTTTTCGGATTAAACAAATTAAAAATAACACTTTAAAATTTATGAAACTATAAATATTTATTGTGACAACCACCCAAGAAACTCAACCAATATTCAGTCGATAATATAGTTCATCCCAAGCCATTTTTAATGTGTTCTGTGTTATACTGTTTGAATGGATGTTAATTTTTTACGTTTTTTTTGTTCGCCAGTTTTGGTGAATAAAAACTTTATCTTTTAAGTAGCCCATAAAAAGAAAATTGCTAGGAGCGAAATCAGGGCTTCTTGAGGGCCCCCAATTAAGGAAAGGTCGTCCTCTGTATTGAGATTGACCCACCCTATTATTCTACTGGTTATATTTCGTGGTTCTCGTGTGGTGTTTGCATTGAATATTTGTAAATTTAATACCTTTAAATTGAAATATTTAATTTTATTTCTCCGAAGTGTTCTAAAGTTTTTAGTGTTGTAAACGTAGAAACTCATATTTTCTTTTATTGAAAACACCAACAAGTTCCCGTGCTCCACAAAGAAATGCACGGGGTTTACAGAAGTAAGTATGAAGCTCATTAGAAAAGAAAAATAACAAAATAGAAAATTTAGGAGTCATAAAGTATTACGATTATTTACGAAGAATTAACAATGGATTTACAAAACTAGCCAAATCATACAAACTGGCGAAAATCAGGAGGCCAATTAATTTTGATGCTTTTAAGAGCCAATTTTGTGGTTTTTCTTCCGCTGAGGAATTTAGAACATAGAACAATCATATGTTCAGCCTTTTTCTCGCCACCAACGCTGTAATCACAGGAAATCGCTGAATACAAAATTAAATTTGCTAAAGTAACTTTTAAACTTTCATTGACCAGTGAGAAAATTCATATTTGAGATATCTATTGCAAATACCTTATATGAAATATTAAGCGAATGTACCTGGAAATAATTCATGTTACATCGTTAATTATTAAAGTAAAAGAAACGATTACTATGTAATTTCTTTCTGTATCAGTGATTTCGATACAAGTTAAAGATAAAAAAAAAGCAGTCACGGCATCTAAATTTGTTCAAATTCGTAAGTAGTAGTAGAAACAATGTATATATATATATATATATATATATATATATATATATATATATATAAATATATAATAAGAAAAAAGTAAGGCAAGGGGGGAAATCAAACAGAATCAATTATAAAGAATATCTTACGAATAAATTCAATTTTTCATGCGTAAATAAAAAGATAATAAAGTTTTCACCATCTGCACCAGATTTATAATCCTTTAGAAAAAAATTATACCTGATTCAATGAAGCTTTTCTTAGAAAGTAACTCATTTTACGCATTTGCAGAGGTTTCGTAAGGAACTGATTGCTCTGAAATGATCATTAACATTCTACGTGTGAATACTTGTTTAATTAACCGTGATGAATATAAAAGCGATAGTGCCCTTTTAAACAATATATCCATAGGCGTAGAACAAATCGACATCGCTGTAATTATATTACAAGTCAAAAGGATCCTTTGATTCACACTTTCAAAGGAATTTTTGGCCGGCTGATCAAATACATAGCATGACTTTTATAATGCGCAAATTACCACTAAAATGTAGATCTCTAAATGTCGTTCTTTATCACGTGCATCCATTTCTAAAAGATTAAAATTGCATTTCAAATGAAGTGGGAGACTTTTTTTTTGGTTCTCATGTATCGCAAAGTGAGAAGAACAAAAAGAAAACGACCATTCAGTTTCTAGTTTCAGAGATAAAATAAAAGTTTTCTATTACTGAATCCATTTGCTTTTATTTCTTAAATTCTATTTATATGTGAGATTCCTATCTTTTTGATCTATGAATGGTAATTTAAAAATGTAGGGTGTACTTATTTTGTTTGTGTGGGGGTAGTTGTTTTACATTTCTCTCATAAATCTTTACAGTGTTTTTAAATTAAAGTCATAATATCAGTGTTGATGATATTTTCGTCAATTATTTTACTAAAATCAACGATAAATTACATATTGATTGCACAGCTGATAAAATAAGTTGCAGAATAAGAGCACTTAATTACCTTCACTTGCTACTCGATTTCTATAATTTCTTTAAAATCTTTCAATGGATTCTTTGTAAAATTTCTATGATTTTATACCGTTTTCTAAGATAATGTAAAAGAGCTGAAGAAATTCTCATCGAAATTTCAAAATTTTCAGGTTTGAAACTTCCTATTATATATGTGCAAGGACATGCAGAAATTTAAATAAAAATTCCTTTAAATAGCAATACTTTAAAAAATATTTAATTATTAAAAAGTCTGTATTCGCTTCTTATTTTTAAGTCTTTTCTTCTCTTATCGTAAATAATACCAAGTGGAAGATCATGCATTATATTTTACAAAATGAAATTCTTTTAAATATTACAGTATCGCAAAATCCATTAATAAGAAAAATCTCAATAATAAACAAAAATAAGTAATGGTTCCAAAAGATCCGCGAAGATTTCATTACGAATTTTCTGATGGATATTCAGGAATTCATTTCAAAAATCGATTTTTCTTACAATAAAATAAATTTATATCTTTTATGAATGAAATTTTGATTGAAACAATTTTCGTATTACGAATTAATTTATTGAACTGTAAGTTTTCGACTGCTGAGAAATTCTTCATTTCTAAAAATTAAAAATATTAAATGAATTAAATTCTTAAGAAAATAATCTCATTATGTACGTTAGAAATTTAAAAAAAAAATATTCTCTCTCTCTCTCTCTCTCTCTCTCTCTCTCACACACACACACACACACATATATATATATATATATATATATATATATAGGATTTAATTATAATTAATTAAGATACTTTTATCTTAATTTATTTCGTAATAAGAGCAAAAGTGAATTCTAAAACCTTTCTTAGTTAAATCTGAATAAAATTTTAAAGTTAAAACTATATTTGCTTCTAGAAACTACCCAAAATTATAAAAACGTCTTAATTGAAATTGCAATTAGTACACTTTATGAATTCTATGCATTATTTTATTAATTTTTGTGTTACAAATATATGTTATTTTATTAAATTTCCTGAAAATCTTTGAAATACAATGTATTTCACTCACTAATTTGTAAATAATTTTCTTTTAAATTTGAGTTACATTACTTTAGTTAAACTATCTATTAAATTAAATATTTATTTATTCTTGTAGAAAATAAAGCGATAAAAACATATCAGGAAGCGGTGTAAATGCCATATTGTAGGTATCATAATGAAATTAATTATTAATACATTTTTTTATATTTCTATTGACTTCGTTTACTTATCCGTAAGGACCAACGATTATTATTGATTGCTTTACTATGATACACTTTATTAACTTTCCAAGGGCATTAATTACTTAAAATGATTATGTAGTAGACATGGATAATCCTTAATGATTGCAAACAAAAAGATGTTAAAATTGTAGTAATTATAAAATATATACTATTGATCTGGTGATTGGTATCATTCACATGGTAATAAAAACTAGTGGCTCAAAAAAAAATTAAGAGAATTTTAAATACAACTCAGGAAATAAATACAATTCTGATGTCAAAGCTCGATATACGCTTACTTGAACAGATATTTTTGAATAATTATGTATGAAAGATACACATTTATTTCAATAAGTTTGTATTTTACTGCGTTAAAATTTTTAAATCCGTAACATTGATCGGACTGCAACAGGACCCAGCAAAGCGCACCAAAATTTCATGCAGTTATTTTTTAAATCTCAATGCTGATTTATTCAAGAATTTTAATTCTTGGCGGTCTCAATGGGTGTGATTATTTGATAGAATATTACAAATGTTTGAGATGAGCATAATAATGTCGCAGTAACATTCTGTCAGGAAAACAGAATAATACCGAGTTGAAGACCATTTTGAAATAAAAACGAAGAATATCTAAATGAATGGAATTAAATGTTACACAAGAATCATTGGCAGATATTTTCATAGTTTTTAAACTCGTCAGATAATGAGAAGATGTAAAGTGAATATCCATCATGCTTTCTAAATACTAATCGAAACCAGTAAGACTCACATTCATTGAGAACATTCCTATTAGTAGAGTATAGGATCATTGTTGGAATCGGTGTTCAAACACACAACTTGAATTAAACATTGCTAGTCACGATACTCTCAGACGGAACCACTAAATTACAATATTTCACTGACGCTCTTATTTTCTGTACATATAAATGAATTGTTTCATTTACGTACATTAATGACTAAAATAACAATCACACATTTGCGTACATTTTACATAGATTGCTGTCATAGCACTGAAAGTACCAAATTATATTCCTTTGAAACATGAAGAAGAAACAAGCACCTCAAGAATATAAAATGATTGTTTCGAAATATAATAGGATTTTCTTAAATTCAAATACTAAATATTATTAAGTATTTATAGCCATTAACTATTAATTTCGGTCCGGAGGCCCGTTCCCACTGTACAAATGTTTCTCCTGCAAAACATGGTAGCTTGAACTTTTTATGTTGTTGTCGCTGTAGTTAGTTACAGATGCTGTAAATAAAATCGTAACGAAAATTCCAAAATTATGTAGACAATCGAATGGGGCAGGTTGAGTAATCAGATTGAATAAAATAGCTTTATGATATTTAATAAGCAAGTAGCTGTTTGGCCTATAAGTCCATGTATATGGATAGATGTTATCAGGAACAGTTCCTTATAGGTATACTAATGTTGAAGTGAAGGATCTGCAAAAATAAAAGTGAAAAAATGCGACACGTTATTGACTGATACGTAAAACTCTATTCAATATTTTCCTTATATCTAGTCGTATGCAAGCAAACATTACAGTTAGAAAGAGTTTCCTCGATTACTAATAATTATTTTAATATTTCAATTACGAAATTTAATGTTCTGGAAACAGCTAATATTCTCAGCTACCTAAAATTGAAACCTACCTACCTATATATATATATATATATATATATATATATATATATATATATATATTCATGGACGAGAAATTTATATGTTAATTGATTTTTTTAAAACATTATGTATGTCTGAAATTATTGTTCAAAAATATTTTTTTAAATGCTCTTTAAGAAATTATGGAGTAGTTAAGTTTAAAAATAGATAATTATAGATTAGTCAAGAAACAAATTTAATTACATTTTAACTGGTGAACATTATTGATAATGATCGAAAACCATGAAAAATTATATCCATGCCCTGCATTATTAGCACAATTCTTATTTCATATAATTTTTTTTCAGCTCCATGTTCGGTTCCTTCTATTGAACACGGAAGAGTCACAAATTATGCTCCAGATGCTAGAGTAGCTCACGACCAACATATCACAGTCGATTGCATAGCTCAATACGAACTGAGGTACAACACCACGCCTGCCACGTGCAACAATGGTTCATGGACTCACATACCAACATGCATACCAGGTGAGCGTTGCACAAATAATTCATCTAAATCATTAACATATATTATTGACATGTGATATTATTGATTGACATGTAACACTCTTATTTATATGTGATAAGATGTTGTTATGAGAAAATGGCTACAACAGAAATGTGTGGGTATGGAATAAGGAATACATGGTGTTACGCTCAAAAGACACGCAATGAAATACATTATGATTATAATAAGTACATTTGGTTTGCTTCAGGTATATATTCCCATTACTGTAATATATTTTATTTAATATATTATAGCCTGTTTTTATTTTAATATCCGAAAATAATATTATCGTCTACTTAAATACACTGCTCAAAACAATTAAAGGATATTTTAAGTCTTATATAAACTAACTGTATAAGCGAAATTTTTTTGCAGAAAATGGAATAAGAGAGTTACAAATGCTAATTTTTCTCATTTTCAAACTTCGGAGAATGCAAATTTTGAGTCTGACATCAAAAATGACACTTTAGCGGCACCGAATGAAATTTGCCTTTCAACTTAACGAAAGACAAAGCGGAAAAAAATGATCAACATTCAATAAGTATGTTGTTTCGATGATTGTGATGTCTCAACGAAGACATTTAACCGATTCAGAAGCCTGGAGAATTGTTGGATGGTTAGAGGGGGCCACTGGAGTTGCACAAAGTGTGATTTCCAGAATCTGGAACCGTTCCTTGGAGACTGGAAGTGCAGGCCGAAGACCAGGGCAAGGTTGAAGACGTACAATAACTTCCAATGAAGATAGATATTATTCAATATATATAAGTGCTTTTCTATTAGTATATTTTGTTTTCTCAATTTAATGTAGAATAAGAATTAAATATTCCGATAAACTGAGGAAGAAAGGCAAAAGTAAAATTTGACAATCGATATGATGATTAAATGGAACAAGACATCTAACAAGCATAATGTAGCTTACTTAAAGTATACACTAAAGAAACTCCGTGAATTTGATAAAGGTCGCAATTTTAAATAATATCAATTACTTATTTATTCCAAACATAGAAAGTTGGAGTACGGAGCATATGAATAAATAAGGACCAAACAAATATCAGATATAAAAATATTAATTTTGAATTACATTTACAAAGAATATAATATATACTCGTAATAACATAACTTTTCAATTTTATTTGGCATCCAGAATAAAAAGGAATTTTTATTCTGTAAAATTTTTGATTAAGTCGTTTTAATTTGGCCTTGAAGTTTAATTCTATCCCCCCCCCCCCTAAAAGTTGAGCTTAATGTGAAGTGCACTTTTTTTTTTTTTTTCACTTCACCAAGTTTCCTCACAATATTCGTTTTGAATAGAATATTAAAAAGGAACCGAAACAATTAATTTGTTTTGATATTTAAAAAAATGCCAAATGCAAGAAATCAATAATTCTTAAAAGTATACCATTTCTCAGTTTTTCAAGAATGCCGCTCGAGCAACACATTTTTCGATACTAATCCACTGATTTGTCTGTATTTTTCTCCTTTTTAATTTGCAATGTTTCTAACAAGTGACTCTACCGGTCTCTTTACCGGTTGAATTAATTGATTTTAGTTACTTTGAATTAATTGATTTTAGTTATGTATTTCACTTGGTGTGTGTCTAACTGTGTGTGTATCAATGTGTCATCAAATTTTTAATCGTTAATTTCACCAACTTTCCATCAAGCTAAAGCTCTGAAACTTTGGGAATCGTTCTTACTCGCCTAACAATGCACTATTTAGACATTTGGGACACGTTTTAACTCACACTTTAATATTTTTTTAGTAAACTTTGCCATCATATAAAAACGTTGTTTTTAAAAACGCTGGTTTTTATCTCGATTTATTACTGATTTTTTTTACACTGGCAGAAACATTTTATTTTCACCAGCTCGGTGAATCACACATTGCAAATAATACCTCTTTTTTATTCGGATGCAGATTGTAGAATCAGTGATAATGAGCAGCTCATAATAGAAGACGACTCTGATTTTGGATTAGATAGTAAATATGAAATTTCACTAAATGATTCTGGTAGTTAAGAAAGCACATTATCGGACTTCGCTAGTAATGAGGAAAAGAAAATTTTAGATGACCTTACTGAAGTTCGGAATTTGAAATTGAAATTAGTAATCTTCCTTTAGCTCAACTACGATTTCGTTTCACTACGAATCCAGCTGTTCATTTGAATATTGATTTAAGTAATCAAACTCCACCATTTTTTTATATTTTATTTGATGATAATCTGCTTGAAATGATAGTTGCTGAAACTAATCAATATGGTGGTCGAATTATTCGAAACAGTAATATACAAAGAAACAGCAGAACAAGAAAATGGTAACCAGCGTCGTAAAATGAAATTTATGCTTTTATCGCAATGAATATTTTACAAGGAATTGTGAGAAGGCCTAAAATTGAGCATTATTGGAATAAGAGACATTCAACATCAACTCCATTTTTTTTTCAAAGATAATGTCTGATCGACGATTTCTTCTGATTCACGGTATTTACATTACTCAGATGGCACCAACATTTGACACTAAAACACAAAAGTGTCTAAAGTTGTATAAACTTTGCCAAATCAAACTGACACTAAATATTTTAATAGTTGTAATCGAGAAACTATCACACATGAAAAAGATGTAACAATCGATGAGAGCTCGATGCTGTTAAAGAAAAGAATATCTAGAAAAAATATATATCACTAACAAGATCATTATTTGGCATAAAAAGTTTTATTCTACGTGAATCAAAGTCAATTTATGTATATCAACTCATTATATACACTGGGAAAAGTATACTGTTTGATGATAATTACCGGCATCTGTGCAAATCGTCTCAAGTTGTTATGACTGTTATGTAGCCACTATTGAATAAAGGATATTGCCTAACAATGGACAATTATCACACATCTCCAGAACTTGGCCCACATACTTCTCAGCAATAAAATAGATGGAACACTGAAGCTTAGAAGAAAAGACGTTCCAAAGGAAATGCAGTCAAAAAACTAAAAATAAATAAATAAATAAAGCGAAATCTGTGCATTCATAACATGGAAGGTGTGCATCAGCAAATGGATGTATAAGAAAATTGTATCTCTGTAGTATACCATACATAATCCTGAAATTGTTGAAGTGCCGTCTTACGAGGATGAGATGAAACAAAGACTAAAAGTAGTAAGAGAATACAATTATACTATGGGAGGAGTAGACAGAATGGATCAACATCTCTCCAATTACACAATAACAAAGACGAGAGGAACGAAATATTACAAAAAATATTCTTTTACCTTTTAGATATATCACTTTGGAAGGCATTTGCTTTATCCCAGAAGCATGGAGGAAAATACTCACATTTGAATTTTAAATTTGATATAATTGATAGCCTGATCGAAAGACATGGAACTGTTAATGAGAAAAAAGGACAAGCAGGAATTTGGACCAATTCTGTATAATTGACTGAAAGATATTTTTTAGAAGTGATCGCTTCCACCGACAAGAAATTGAGACCGATGAGGTAGTGCTTTGTGCGTTGCACGAAAAGAAACGATTTTGGAAAAATGGTGAGAAAAGAAACAAAATATTTTTGCCCTTTTTGTGATGTAGGGCTATGATTATCTCACTCTTTTAAAGCTTTCCATACAAAAGCTGAATTTTAAGAGGATATTAAATATAAGTAAAAAGAAAATACATTGTCTTTTCCAATATCTCTTTTTGTAAAGTGTTCATTCCAGTTGGGCTATTGTTCCAAAAAAAAGCCAACTTAAAGTAAAAATGTAATGTTTTCAATATAAATACAATTTAGCATAATTTAGTAAATTCAATGTATAAAATTGTTTTGACTGCTGCTTTGAGTAAAAATATAATCGAATGAAATACGCTTATTTTTTGACACAACATAACGAAAATAATGAAAATGTTTAGTGTGTTAAACATATCATTACGCACTTAATATTTGCATAATGCATACCGTAAGAGCAATTAATGCAATATTTAAGCAAGTTTTTAACTATTGCGTAAAAAAGCATAGTCACAAGGAAATGACAGAAACTCGCGTATCTTACTGCATTATTCATAATAATTATGCGAAAGAGTAAAGTTTTCTTTAAGAGTATTATGCGTGAAAAATAAGAGTACTATGAGCGAAATTTTAAGAAATTTTGGAAACAGTTTTTTAAAAAAAATAATGTGTAAATTATATTAAAACAACTGAAGCAAACATTATGCATATTTTGTTACGGATAAGTAATTTTTTTTAATAAAAATTAAAATGTTTGAAGGGATAATTACTCAATCGACCATTAATTGAAAATAAATAAATGCCCTTCAAAAAACACGATCTTAATCTGTATAATTTTAATACGCTTAAATATCTGTAACAACATTTAATAGATAAGAATATTCCAATGAAAATAGATGAAAAAAAAAGTTTTTTTAATTTAACTGTAATAAAATTCGGAAAGCTAAAATAGGCATTTTTGAGAAAAGCAATTGCATGTTTAATTAAAAACGTAATGTCTGAAATTCGGGTAAATAACCAGATCAATCACCTTGTATAGTTTTTGAAAGTGTGGTATTAATAAATAATCATTCAATCAAGAAATACTGTAAATTTTAGAGCACAAAGATTTTTTTTTGAATTAATAACAATTAAACCTATTATAAACACCAGTATAACACATCAATCAATAACTCCCGAGACTAACATTGAAAACAACATTTTTTTTGCAAATTTTTTTTTTATTCATCAACATAACACCTTTTGTTAATCACCTTTTAGGGTGATACAATCGTTCCAATGCTTTTCCAATTCCCCCCCCCCAATTTTTTTTCCCTTTCTTTCTTTTTTCCCGCAAGAAATCTTTTTTATTGCGAGTAAATAGCGATAAACAGCTTTCTGAATCATCGACTCGTTGCTGTTTTTGTTCCATCGAAAGCAATCGAGGCACCCACTTGGAAAAAACCTTTTTCATGCTCAATTTTTCATGAAGGATAGTAAATACACTTCCATATGATATCTGTGTCATCTCAGCAATCTCACGGAGCTTCACTTTACGATCTTTCATTATAATTTTTGTCACTTCCCTCACATTTTCCGGTGTAACGGCTTCCACAGGTCTACCCGAGCGTTCCGCGTCATTTGTGTCGGTACGACCACGTTTAAACTCAACAAACCACGGACAAATCGTTGCTTTTGATGGACAAGAGTCCGGGTAACATTTTTCAATCCATTGTTTCGCTTTCACGGTGTTTTTACCCATTAAAAACAATGTTTTATCAGAACACGAAACTCGGTTTTTTCCATTTTTTTAAACAAACTACAAAACGATTTTACTCCAACCTCGATAACTCAGCTGTTTCTGGTCCGATCGACTTAAAATTTTGACACGTTTCAAGCAAATGTTAGTACTCTAGAAAGACTTGGTTACTGGTTTACTACGAGCGCCATCTCTGGGTTAGTCTCGGGAGTTATTGATTGATGTGTTATATAGTTATGTGTGTGTATGTATATATGCACTACATATGTATATGTATATATATATATATATATATATATATATATATATATATGAATATATGCACTACATATGTATATACATATATATATATATATATATAAATATATACACTCGTGTTGAAAATTAAGAGAATTTTTCGATTTGGTCGATTATCTCTAGAACTACCGGACAGATTTTAATGAAATTTGGTGTGTACACAGGGTTAATATAATACAAAAAGTGCCATTCAACAATTATAATACATACGCATGATCGTATGCAACACTTATTGGAGTTGTAAGGTATGAAACAGCAGTTGCAAAATAGATCCAAAAAATGGGTTAATAGGTGGTATGGTCCCCTATTACAGATATATAGGCCTCGCAACGTGATTTTGTGCTGGAAATAAGAGAGTTTATGAGTTCCTGTGGCGACTGGTTCCACTCGTTCAGCAACGCTGTTTTCAGCTCTTGGATGATTCGCTTAGGGGAGTTGCGAATCGCAATTGTGCCCTTTAAAAGAGAATCATAGTCATGCTCTATAGGATTGTGGTCTGGAGATCTGGCTGGTGAATCCACACTTTCCAAAATTCGTCGACCAGCTAAGCTCTATGAGACCTCACGTTGTCATCCCTTAAAAGGAAATCAGGACCAATTGGACCCCTGAAAAGTTCCATGGCCTCTTCCAATATTGGGCTCCAAGACCTCTTCCCTGTATCTTTCGAGAGTCTCAAAGTCTCTTTCAAAGTCATCCAAAATCATCCAGTCCTCTTTTCAGGTGTGTGCAGCCATCCAAAATGATGCCCTTCCCAAACCATCAAGCCTCCGCAGCCGTAATGATTGATTTCTTGGACATTGGAGACAGTTAGTGGGTATCTGGTTTTGTCCATATAAAAGTAAGGCGAAAATCACTGGAACGAAAATAACTGGAGAACGGTCCCCAATTGATTTATGCTTCAATCTGTATGATCTCTGCATCATTTTAAGCAGAAATTAGCGAGATGCAAACAACAGATCTGCTTGCAAGCAGCCTTCCCTCATGAAGTGATCTGAAAACAGTCATCCTTAAAACTCATGTTGTTGTGGCTGCATACAATTCATGAAAGACCTGAGAAGCTGTAGCATCCCGTAACGCCTCGCTGTAATGGACAAATGATGATCTTCTTTGGCCATCGAGGCTCTTGGACGAATTTTACCAGGCGTTCTCTCGACGTATTTCTGTATCCTGAAACTGTTTCCATAAGCTGGACACAAAAGTGGGTGTTAAATCAAATTCTGTGCAAATCTGGTTTTGAGACTGGTCTGCTTCTATCTTCCCACAACTCGTGACCTTATTCCATCGTCTAAACATCCATCGTTACTCATTTTTACTGTTTGGATTTTAATTTAAGTGATTGTTGCAAAAAAACACAAAGAAATTCGGCTAAATGAGCTAGCGAATGAAATGCGGTTTCTGGCAAGCGCGCTTATAAATCCTATTTTTTGACTAGTTCCACCCCCATACTCGTATACGCTTACGTATTCGACGTACAAAATTTGCATCTTTGTTTCGAAACAGTATTTTTACATTTCGTTCAATTATTTTGTGAAATCTTACCAAATATGCAAATTCTCTTAGTTTTGTACACGATTGTATATATTATAATTATATTTCAATAACTTTGAATAATGTAAGAAATAATTCAATTAACAAAATAATTAAAATAAATGTAAAATCACTGTTAGCGATCTTTTAGACTATTTGCTTAAAGTCAAAAAAAAAATGATAGTTAATATGATATCGGTTCTTCATTTTCTTGATTACCTAACATACGTAATTTTTCATTGAAATTATCAAGTAGTTAATTTCGATTTCAAAAAAATTACGCCACGTTCGTTTATAATGTCTACATTCTGTTCATGGACTGATGAAAACTATTTATTATTAGCATAAATTTTGAGAGAAAATATACTCTAAATGTTTTCCACGGAGTTCAAGATTTAGCTTCGCTTGCCTATTTTAAAACATTTTAAAGCCATTCCTGAATAGATAAAAAAAAAAATGCTCAGCAAGAACTATAATCTTTCCAAGACACACAATTAGTTCCACCTAATAAAGACCTTTACTATATCAAAATATCACACAGTATAGCGTGGTATTATGCTGAGTCCATACGTTTTAAAATTCGCAATAAATCTCACAACCTATTATAACTAAAAGCTCCCAAGCCATTTTACTGACCTTCTTCATATTTGTTGACTGAAATATTCGTTGGGTTAATTCCTCAAATCAAGACAATAATATTTATAGCTGTAGGGATAGTCAAGGTTAAGCTTCTTTTCATCAAAAAACTCATTTATTGTTCCATGAAAAGACATTTTTAACCCATTTAAGTCTTTCTTCTCAATGATGTTTTAATATTTTCCGTGTTTTCTTTATTTTCACTTTTACATTAGAGTATTTGACTTATGTCTTTTCCAAATTGTGACATATGAAGTGTTTTACCTGAAACGTTCCGTAATGTTGCAAGACGAAATACCTTTTTCAGTCGATAGCTGATATATTTGTCGATTGTCAATTGCTGTCAAAGTCGTTATTCTGCCAGAGCTTTTTATTTCGTTTGAATTATCTTTTTTTTTTTAATTATGACATGATACATCCCAGTTTTGGAGCGCTTCATTAACTTAGCCATTTTGCTTTCAGATATTTACCTGTAATGTTATATTACAAAACTTTCCTTACTTCGCCTTCAGATAATTATTTCTTCATGGCATCTTCAAATAGATCGTGGATAACGTAATGAAAACCTGCATTTTTCTGTGTGTGTACTTCTTAAGTAATGTAGTAGTGAAATATTAACGCAAGCGTTTTATAGCAATTCTAATATGCTAATTCATTCAGTTGGTCCTATAATTCCATAACAAACAAACTATTCACTTTTTTTTTAAAAAAAATGTATAGATCTTATTACAATTTAGATTAATTATTAAAGTTGTAATTAGACAGAAAGTATTTCTCGATCTATTTTATACATACGCTCAAATTTGCATGTCTTCTTCAGAAATTTATAAATTCATTCGTGATACTATTACTCAACTAAATCTTTTTCACATTAAAATAATAGAAATAATAATATCAGTGTTTTTCTTTAAGAGTTCCTTGCCTACAGTAGAAAATGTAATCATTAAATACATTATTGGTAAACCGTTTTTAAGAAACTTTATATAAAGAACACTTTATTTTATCCATAAATTAATCATCTGTACTTTAATAAAAGATTTAAGAAAATGAATGAATAAATAAAATAAGAAAATGATTTAGCTAATATTATTACTCGATTAAGGATTTACATAGTGGTTGCAGACAAAAATTGGTCGATAGAAAAATCATGTACAGAATTGAAAATGATTAAAATTTCAGAAAATGAAGGATTTCTTTCAGAGTTTCATAGTTAAAAAGCCACGAGCTCAATAAGGTGTTGACCCACTTCTAGTCTAGTTTCAAGCTCCACGTTGAGTGGCATAGAGTGATGAAATTCCCTGATGGTCTCCTGCGGTATTTCATGCCAAATTTGCTCCAATTGTCGGGCGAGGTGATCAACATTCCCTGGTAGATGCAGTCGCCTTCTCATTATATCCCTGACATGCTTGATTGAGAAGAGATCTAGCTGTCCAAGGAAGTGTTTGAGCAACAGTAATACAGTTCATAGTAACACGTGCCGTATATGGTCTCGCATTATTTTGCCGAAAAATATGGCCAAGTTAGCAAAACAGAAGGAACGGTAGCAAAACAGATCTCAGAATGTCGTCAGCGTGAAGCTGTGCTGCTGTATAATGATGACCAAAAGGGTCCGGCTTTCATGGGAAAGGGCATCCTAGACCATACCTCCTGGTTGAGGGCCTGTGTGGCGTGCAATAGTGAAAGCAGGATCAGTACCTGCCCTGGGAGTCTCCAGACACGTCTTCGATGATCGTCAGGACACAGTTGGAAGCGGATTCGTCGCTAAACATTATACGTCCCCAGTCAGCATCATTCTAACCTGATCGAGCCAAGCACCACTGTAATCTGGCTCGAAAGTGTGCAGGCGTGAGTGGCAGGTGGCGTAGTAGTCGGTACGAACACAGATTTCGCTCTATCCGCCGTCTGTGAATAGTCATGGTAGACATTCGTGTATGGGTCTCACGTCTGATGGCTGATAACGATTAATCATGCGTTGTGACACCTGGTCTGATAATCACTCTATCCTCCCGATATCCTGTGGCCTTAGGTCGACCGCTACCGTTATGAAGGTGACATCTGCCTTTGTCCACCCATTCTTCCCACCACCATCCAATCGCCGCATTGCTTCGACCCGTATGACAAGCGATTCTACGATTTGCTGAACCTGCCTCTCGCAATCCAATGATACGACCGACCTCTTTCAAACTCTGACATTTCCTCCTAATGAGCTTAATCCTGCGTCGAGGCATTTTTTCAGTCGTTGAAAGTTATCCTAAATCGCAAATGCAAAAGAAAATTTGACCATACGATTGAGAATCGCTCTTCATATACACCTTCTGCTGAGTGCGCAGTTCCGATGAGCTGTAGTTCCCGTCATTCATTCATTTTACACCAAATTATAATCATTTGGATGATTGTGAGAATGCTTTGCATGCGAAATTTCTTTACCATCGGAGCAACTCTGTCTTGGTGCAACGGTTTTTTTTTTTTTGTTTTTTGTTTTATTATAGAGTGTACTGTATCCAATTAATCCTTTGCTAGCCAATAATTTCAGCGCAAGCATCAAAATTAAATGTTTTTGAAAATCAATTCTCGTGTATTTTATGGTGTAAAAGTTAGCTGCTTGTCTATCGTATATTAATAGTTTGGAGCACAAATAATCGCTATTAAGAAATTGTATAAATCGCATAAATATGTGTAAAATAAATTTTCTGATTAATTGAAAGGAAATGTTAAAATACTTTTGAAATTTATAATTGTTTAATGTTCTGTCAGGGGAAATATAAAGAGCCTATCTAATATTTTAAAATACGATATAATAATACTTTAATAAGAAAGTATTATCTATAATATATCAAATTTATTTGTTTGAGCTTAAAAGATTTCAAGAATGAAATTAGAAAGAAAATAGTTTCATTTTTTGCTATGATCAATAATGAAAGCAAAAGTATTAAAAGACAAAATGCTAGACAAGAAATATTAAATAATTATTTGTAGATATAAATTGAATTTTAAATTTTATATCCCATATGACATTTACTTATTGAAAGAAAGTAAATCAATTAATGAATATACAATATATTTAATAACTTAAAACTTTTTTCTTAAACAGATGCCCATCGATCAAATACCATAACACTACATGTTTGAAAAAATATGTTTAGGAATTGTAAGGTTGACATAATTAAATGTAATTATATAAAAGAGAAAAAAAAATGTTTAAATACTTTCAAGCAATTGCATTTTTTTGTTTCACAATCTGCAAAGATATTTATATACTATCAGTTCTAAATAAGAATAAACTTTGAAAAAATAAGAAGAAATCATAAAATCTTATTTTAAGGGCAATTCCTCCTTGATCCATTTGTAGAAATTCCGTTAGAGTACTTGTATGAATCGGTAGAACACAACTGAATACCTATCCTCCCTATATGGCATGCTTTGAGTTCTTCTTACCTCTACAAAGAAAAACTTTTTCCTGCCTTCTTCCGCAGAAGGCTATGGGGATTCCATCTAAGTTGCGTATGGGAAATAATTTCTAGTTACCATGACGACTGTCCCAAACACATGAAGTTAGTGATTGAGTTATTGAGTAAGATGAAATACACGTGGTGATAAGATCACGTTCTTTCGTAATGGGCGACGTGTCACGATTAGTGCCGAACCCTAAGAAGGTAAATTCTTTTGCCTCTACCTTTCACTTTACGTGATTCGAGGGTGAAACATTATACCTATTTTATTGTACCACAGAAAGCCGTTATGACTTAGTTCTATGAATCGTAAGGCACGGAATTTAATGAGTGCACTTGAAGAGAGATAGAGTTCGCCAAAAGTCAGCCCTCTACACCCTGTTTCCATTTCTTAAGTGAAAGCAGAATAATGTATTAAAACAATGATATACTAGAATCTTCCTCCACTCCAAGTCTTCATTTATTTTGAAAATAAAATCAGAAATGCAATCCAGAAAAGCATTTAACTTTACTTGATTATTATGAAGAGAATCATTTTTATGTGTTGTACTTATGAACTGTATATATTTAGATGTAACTATAGATTTGGAAACAATTAATTAAGACATGTTGTTCTAGGAAAATTTGATTCTAAATAACGATATAATTGTTTTGAAACCTATCGGTCATGATTTTCTACATGTATTTCCTTAATTTTTCTCTCGGCTTCTTTATGGGTTAGTTTCATTTCAGATTCTTTATCAAATTAAATGCTATATTAAGTACGTATAAGAAAAGCATTCAAATAGGAAAATTTTCTTTTATTTATATTTTTATAAACAGTCTCCGTACTGTTCCTTTATATATTTAATGGAAATACATCATTGCTGTTACTTGCTTTTTCTAATTCAGAAAAACTTCAGTCATTTTTAAGTTTTATATTTTTATAAATAAGTTTTGGTATATTACAATGAAATATTAAGAGCTGAATGTTTTAAAATTAGTTCTAGGATTTATTATCGACACTTATTGCACTTCCTGATCTAAATTGAGAATACTTTGGGCTCTTCTACGAGGAGGAGAAATTTCATACCAAATTTTCAACATAATTTAACAAAAAAGATATTAAATTAACTTTTTGAATCTAGATAATTCCAATTCGGAACGTCAGAATAAAACTATATTTAAAAATGAAATTTTATCAATTATCACTGGAAAAAAATAGCTAATGTAGTTAAAATAGAAATTGATTTCTTGAAATGTAAGTTACATTTCTATCATTAATGGGAAATGTATATAAAATCACAAAATATCAATTTTCGTCATTTTTTACAAACCACTATAAAAAATGGTATAATTATGAAAAATTATTTTTTTTGCTTCTGAAACTGGTTGGTATACTTGATATACCTCTCATTAATAAGAAAGCCGTCAAATATGATGCTATTAATCAGAAATTCACTTGGGGTAATTCATATGTAGACATCTAAATCAATAATCAAACTCAACTTAAATAAATTGAAATAAGTATATTTATCTATATAACTTTTCGTTTACATTTTCATACTTTTCAATTCTTATAACAGAAGACGCTTTCATTGCCCAATTATTATAAAAAAATTTAGAATGTTGCAACGTATATTTGATTCTTCTAATAAATCTAAATATGGATATTTGAAAGGTAACCACAAATTTGTTTCTGTTATTTTGAAAAATATATCACGATTTGTATTACTCACTCTTATTAAACTGAACTTCAGAGTTAAAAATTGTAAAATTCAACGATATTGAGTTTAAATAGATGTAAATACTTTTTTGACCTTTATGTGTCATAAGACATTTATGAACTTTTAATAATAGTGATGATGAAATAATATAAATGAAAATATTCATAATAATAAATTAATCCATCGTTTATCAGCTTCAGAAAAAAGTAAGTATTTAATTTTCGAAATTTCTGTAATATTCATGAACTATATATGTCAGAATACTTTTCACATTATCGTACGTTGAATTAGGCAATAATTCTCTATTTTACTCTTAATAAATGTTCTTACATTACAGATAGCATTATTTTAAAATGCTAAAATATAGATTGGTGCTCAGAAATATAGAATGCTTTATTTAAAGTATCTCAAATTAAAAAATAACCAAATTTTCAATGTTACCGAAATAAAAATACAATATTATTTTCAAACATTTTAAAACCAATTTGAATTAGCCTTTACTTTACTAGCACTTATTGCTGTTCTGATTAGTATCTATGGTGAAAATCATTTATTTAGGTGACGTGATATTAAATCTAATATTCTTAACAGAGTAAAACTCATTAAGCATAATATTGAATCTCAAGACATATTGTTTTACTCAAACAACGATCTTGTTTTTTGAACATTTCTTAAAAGAAAGGCATTCAGCCCAAATAACTCATTTAAATTCAATTCTAATTAATTCTAAGGGTAAATTAAGATTATAACGATATGAATCAAAAAGGTTATGCTCGATGTTATTTTGAAGCATTAATTCGAATTTTAATTCCAGTTACTTCATTATAAATTTTTAATATATACAAATTCCAAAAGTATTTGATATTGCATACAATATCTGAGTGAGTGTAGAATGAAAAGCTTTGCTCAAAAAATTGATTTTACTTCGTTTATTACATTAGATTGATTGCTTATCAAAGTCACACGAGGGCAATTCACAATATACCTCATAATTTTGATCCTCGATCAAGTAATGAGGACGATACCTGAGGTGGCACACCCTCTCTTCTTACTTCAATACCACGCACGTCCAATTAGAACGTGGAGCCTTAAAGACTTAACTTGATCAGCGCAGCCTTAAAGACTTAGCTTGGACGACAAATTTTTAATAGCATTAAGACTCCAACATGCGACTTGATGGAAAGAATGCAAGTCAAGACTGCTCGGTTACCATGGCCTCCAAATAGGTTACGAGGCGACCCAAAGTAGGACTCGTTCATGAAATTTAATACGAAAGAAAAATATCTCTTATTCGCTCTTTTCCATAATATGGGAATCAATTTTACAGAATAGCTCCTCATTTATTTTATTTCGAATTGTTATTCTATAATGAAATTCATTTTGAAACATTTCAAATTTTAATCATCTTGCTTTTGATATTTTGGTCAGGATAGTATACTTTATTGCACCATATCCCATAAAATCCACCACTCAATCAATGGTTATGACGGAATTCAGAAAGTTGTGATAGGAAATTATCGTAATTAATTTTTTCAATTTGTCATAACTTAAAACGAATTAAGATAGCTGTAAAAAATATCTTTCAAATTTTTATTTTAGAATACTGTAATAATAGATAAATTTCAGAAAACAATGAATTTAAAGAAAATTAAGTAAATAATGAGACTGAAAATTATCTTTAGATCTTTCAATACCGTTACTTCATATTGGCAAATAAATTATCTGAATAAAATTATAATCATTGCTTTTAAAGTTTAACAAAATATTTTGAGCTTGAAACTCTTTCTGATAATATGTTTTCTCTTTAATATTTAGCTTCTTGTATCTTAAGTAATCGTCAAGCCGTTGTTGATTTGATATAATCTTGCAGTTTATTGCACAGTGAAACATATTAAGTTGGTATAATAATAATTAAATTTGGCTTCGGTAAATAGTTAATATATTCACGCCTTATCTTGCCTTCTATAAATAATACATATTTATTTATTATAATTCACTTTACCTTGCATAGAAGATACAGAAATAATGTCAGATATTCAAAGTTTAAAATTTTTACTCAATGCTTAAATTAAAATGTTTTCAAAGAAACTTAAAATATATCATTCGAAATTAAATCGAATCAGATTAATTCTCTTTGATCATTCCTGAGTCCAAAGCCTTAAATTTAAAAAAAAAAATGTATTACTGACCAATAAAAACTTAATAATTTTAAAATATCGTAATTTCATTTGCAAATAAAGTGAGATAAACCACGCATCATTCCTTATGAAGGTGCTTTACAGAGCTATAAATAGCTAACATTCTTCATGCATCAGAACTAATCAATTGCATTCCGATCTCTTTCGCGAAATGAAATTACACGATACAGAAGTAAGGATATCCAAGACTCCTATTAAGAGCATACTTAAGCAAATGAAGTTCGTTAAGATATGCCCGTTTGAAGCAGAAATGGTTTTATCTCACTGGAAAGCTTTTCGCTTACTGCACTGCATTAAATGAGCAATTACGCGAGCAATGCAATAAATAATTGATACACCGAAATGGTCTACGAATTAGTTCAGCCATCAATTAAAATATCCTTCAGAAACTACCCGAAATCTTTTCCAAATATATATATATATATATATATATATATATATATATATATATATATATATATATATATATACATACTCATATACATATATAACACATATATATTTTTTGATTTTATTACTGAACAAATTCAGATACACGGGGCTGGTTATTTGGATACAGAGCAACAGCTAAAGGATCACATGATTTATAGTAATTCATTTGATAAAAGAGAAGCATTCGGGTTTATGATAATTAAAATGCCCTACTGGGAAAGCAATATTCATTTATCCATATACAGAAACATTATATTAAACTTTTTGCATCGTTATAAACTTCTAGTTACAAGTGATAAAGATATATTCAATAATATTATAAAAATTATAAGAGAATGTAAAGAATGCGATTATCCATTCGATTTTTTAAAAAGATGTATTCCCAATAATTTATATGATGGTTTATTTTGATGTGTTTTTAAGATTTCTCATGAGAAGTTCATTATATAAATTGTATTTGACATCTAAATTTTTTTTTATATTATAATGGTTTTCTCACTAGCATCTTTATTTCATAAATTGATTTTTATGAATTTTCAATATTTACATCTGGGAGTAAGAACTGACTCTAATATCTTCTAGATTGGTGACATATTCAAAAAGGTAATCTTAACATAAGGTCTATCTTATACATAAGGGCTATTACTTTACAGGACATACAAGAATTTTTAAAATTTCGTTTCAAAAACAAATCCCCCACACAACATAAGGACCACAAAGACAGCTAGTTAGTGGTCTATTTCTGAAGATCTTTTGAATATTTTTGTGTTATTACACATTTAGAAACACATATTTCACTCAATTGGATATCAAATAATTTTAACAATTAAAATTCTGATTTATGAATCATTTGATATGATTTCAGGTCATGATTGGTTTATTGGTGAATTTTTATTAAATATTTTATTAAATATTTTATATTGAAATTCTTATACTCAAATTAGTTAAGTATTATTGTTTTCCAAATTTTATATCAGCGGACATCATCATTTAAAAAGTTCCTTAGCCTATTGCACTGAGGCTCATGATCACTTGTCAAAGAAGTGATTTTTTTTATCTTTATAATTGTGAGATTTCAATTGATTTTTCATGAAAAACATGGATTCGAATATGTAGTTTTTAAAGTTTTAAATCTTTAACTAAAATATTTAATTATAATGTTTTATTGTTTCAAAAATTTTTTTAAATTTTTAATTGAATATTTTAATAGATGGTTTTTCATTAAAAAAATTTAATTGGAAAATTTTTAGGTTAAGAATATATTTTATTGGTTTGGTAAACAATTATTTTTGAAAATAATTAATAATTGAGATATCTCGCCTATCAATTTTTCTTCTTTGTTTATTATTTCTTTTTTCTTTTACCGTATCACGTCATGCCAGAGGTGGCCCAACAGGATACTAAAACCTCCATTCATTTGTAACTTTTGCTACAATAATGATGAATTTGCTTTGATTTTGTAATCACTTACTTACATTAACAATGTACTTACGTTTGTAAAATTTCATTTTATTTTGATAACTTTTTCGTAGTGGTCACATCTTTATGGCAGTGAATGTATATATTTGGTAGTTGTTCCAGATCTATGTTATTATGGTTTTAGAAGCTTCAAAAAAAATGGAAATTGAAACTTCTTTTTTATTAAAAAAATTGATAGATCATATGGTTATTATTGTAAAAACTTATTGCTTAACATTTGGATATTTTATTTCATGTATTTGTATGTATACATTTATTTGTATGTATTTAAGAATTTGCAAAATTTTTAACTCGCCTTTATTTGCGATATCTTCTAAAGATCATAGCAGATCTATTTCCATACATGTTTTAATAGTGTTCTAAATTTAGATTTCAATAGTGCGTCTTAGATGGATTTTATTATTTAAAAATCATAAGCAGATGAAAAATTGTTATTGTAAAGTGTATTTTTGTGATTCACGAAATATGGACTAAATGTACAGCAACTAACATTATTACATAACTCTATCTTCGATGAAATACAGTTTGTTTCTGGGATTTTGTTACTAAGTTACTTTCGAAAATTATAATAAATATATATTCATAAGAGTTTTTGATCATGCTAAAGAGAAATTTTTAACTATTACGTCACTAAATATTTCAAAATTTGTTTTTTATTATTAAAACTTATATGAACGTTAAAATGGGATGAAGTATTTGAATTCTTAGAGCAATTTAGGCCTGGAAATTTTTTTAAGGTGTTCAGTGTGTGTTAAAGGAAAAAAAATCATAAAAATGATTCATGAAACGTTATTTTCTATTAAAGACTCTTTAGTAATTTTGTACGAGTACTCACACACTTTTCCCTTGAACAAAATTTTTGATCTACTTTATTATTTTAATTGGAGCCTCGCTTTGTGAAAGAATTGTGGCTCTATAAGAAGTACAGGGAATAGAAAAATATCATGTATAGAGATTAGAGATGTTTTAGATTTATAAGAGGTGACGGAAAAGGGCTATTAGATTATATTAGTGCAAACAAGTATGAAGTGATATTCTAAAAGAGAATACTTAACTCTAATCCCATTTGAGCAAATGTAGTGCCATGAGATCCAGAATAGCATTTTTCATCATCATTCGATACGTTAGTGCTCTACATTTCTAATATAATATAATTTTGATAATACGTATTCTAAATATAGATAAATGGAGTGAAATATGTGAAACAATTTATCTTTCTAGACTAGTTATTAATTGCGTCGCGATGACTCGTTAACAAGGAAGTGAGGGCGTTAAAAGTTACAAAAAATCATTTATAAGAAGAAAAAAAACCTGTCTTTAAATAGAGGTAAGTATTTACTGATCTTGAATATATTGAACAAAATACTACAATATGTCTACTGCTCATTAAGCGAAAATATTCTTTCTTTTCAATTAATTTTTACGTCAGCTTTCCAATCTCTTTCAATGTTGATGAAGTTAACCCCTTACCTGCCGAGGAAAACTTACGAGATGCGCTTCCCAGTGCCACCTTTTTCATACAGGCACACGTAGTTATGCGGTGTATTGGAGGAAAAAAAGAGGTGCATTTTACAACATAAAACCTTTTTACTTTCACAGGAAAAAAAAAAAAAAAAAAAAAAACATGTACAAAATTTAACGTATAAGATAACAGTGTAATCAAACAGATGTTATAACTAATCTGCTGTGTGATATTTCCTAAAACAAGGTTGAACACATAAACCAACATCACATTCATTGCATTGATAGCGAGTTTCACGACGAACTTTTGCTTTTGAACAAACAATACATTTTCTCGATGCATTTTTCTTTGATGACGTTGATAGTACTAAGTCCGGAAAGCGTCTACCAGTAAGTCGTAAAGGACAATCGCTTTGTAACTTCTGTCGTTTAGCAGATCGTGGTGTGGTAACATGGAATTTTTCTAATATGGGTTCCACCAAATTCATTCAGAAATCGTAATTGTCAATGTTTGGAAGCTTCTTTTTCCGTAAGATGAAGGCATTCCAAATAGCCATATCCAACAGGTGGCGAAATATTGTTATATAATACCTCTTCTGTCTTCTTCTCTTCTGTAAATTTTTTGTATCCAGTTGTACCCAACGTCGGGCGTCTTTCAGAGAATAGTTGCAATCAGAATCCTCTTCATCTGACATATTATATTCTGACGTTTCTGATCCTGAAGATGATGGAAAATAATCATCTAAATCACTCTCATCACTGTCAGACATTTTCGTAAAAAGATCTTCTATTTCGCACAATAAACGAAAACGGAAGCAAAAGAAGAATAAAAAAAGCGCGACCTACTCAAACAGAAACAGAAGCAAAACTGCACAGCTATAACTTTTCCGTTTCAGAAAAATCCTCTTTACCAATACCCTACCCCTCTTCTATGAAATAAGAACATCCGTTTCAAACTTTGTCAAGGTCATTTTATGGCATTCCAAGGTCGTGGGAGTAGTTAATATTATAGTAGCGCAATGCAAAGGATCGCACTTCGGAAAGGCGTATATATACGCCGGCGGCAGTGAACGCATCGATTGAGTGAGGCGTATATATACGCCAGCGGCAGTTAAGGGTTATTATTGTTATTGCAAGTGATTTTAAATATTGTTTAAATGGGAATATTTCAACATTCTGATTACGTCCTAGTAATCTCTAAAACTTATTTCAGCACGCTGCAAGACTCTTCCACGGCGACCCAGACATGGTATGGTGATAGCCCCGAAGACCGACCATGGCATGAAGGCATTGTTTCGTTGCAAGGATGGATACAAACTGAGTGGTCCCAATATCACCGAGTGTAGTTTTGGTAGATGGACCGGCGAAACGCCCATCTGTAACGAAAGTGAGTTCCTTTCCGTCTCCTAACTTTTCCCCAAAAAATTCTTCTTTGTGCTGCATATAGGCATTAGTAATTCTCTACTAAAGGAATTTATAAATGGTACATTATTATTTTAAATTAGCTATAACAAAATAAAATAGATATTTATATTTTTTCTAATTCACATGAACATTAGGCTAATACAAAAACTTCTTTGCCACAGGAAGAAAATTTTATTTTGGAAAATTTCTATAGTTAGTTATATAAAATACATTCAATGAACAAGGTAGTACACATTATTCATGATTTCTTGAATTTATTTCAGCATACTGTCCTTTTCCTGGAAAACTGGAAAATGGTCGAATTCTGTTGGTAGGTCACATGGGTATGTACGACTATCGTCCATATGTGAGGAAGATCACCAATAACCGTCAAATCATGTACGAGTGTGACCGGCACTACACGCTGAATGAGGGTCCGTCAGGAGCTACTTGTGTAGATGGTCGATGGAGCCCTCAAGAGAAACCCAAATGCATCCGAGGTTCCCATCCACAAGTCAGATGGGACAGATCCGTCAGGGAGAAGAGAGAGGCCGTCATTAGAAGGCAAAGAAGACTAGACGTCACTAGGACAAAAAGAAGGAAAAGAGGAAAAAGGAAACAGAAAGGTAAGAACAACGGAAATTGATATTTGGTACGTTATTAAAAATATTCGGATTATTGTAACTGACACAACTCAAAATAAAAAGCATCCATGTAGTTTCAAATGCGTGTTGTTTTTCTTGTGGAATCTGAACTGGTTTGTTTGTGATTTAAATCACTTAAAAGTGAGCCATTTTTTCTCTTCGAGGAATCCCCCACTCCTTTTCACACAAATTCGTTTTCTCCCTTTTCCCTTTCAGATTTCCATTTTTCTTTTTTTGTGTTTGAGAGGGGTTCCAAATAGTTTATGAAATAATGTTATTCATACCTCTTAATATAAATGTGAAATTAAGGAAACCATTGTTTTTATTAGTCAATGTTTAAATCGTTTTATTTGTATAATTAAAAAAAATCTTTTATGATGTTTCAACACATCAAAAAAGGATATTTATCCGTCATTCTAGAATTACTCTTAAATTCACTATATTGTATAAATTACTACATTCATAGCATTTCTTTATTTTTGTTCTACTCTTTTTACTTTCATTTCTTTCTGTGATTTAAAATATTACGACACTTTAAGAAACATCATTTTTTTTTTTACATTTTGTATTATTTTTGGAGAGAGACAGAGAGAAAACTGAATAAAATAAATAAATTTTACAGTTTAATTCTGATTTGATGATACTTTTCTAAACATTTACTTCATTATCCAAAATTGACCAGATAGAAACGCCAGCAGCCTTGTGTTAGCAATAAAAAAATACCGATATGTTTCCCAATATTATTTAAATTTATAATTGCAACTGGAGATATGATATCCATTAGCTATTAAATTAAATAGGCCAATTGTAACTAGTCAATACAACATTTAGGAGTTTATCATGAGGTATTCATATACAGCTTTACATATTTATAATCTAAAGATTATGCTGCAGTTATTTTGAAAACAGACTACAATTTAAACTCAGTACACATCATATTTTTATAGCAAATGATTCAAATAACTTTACGAAATACGAAACTATAACTAGTGTCATGTTCGAGGGAACGGAATAAATTTGGAGTGTGTATGTTAGAATATATAGTGCCAAGAAAGATGTAACAAAGTAGATCAGCTCTCGCAATTTCGCTTATAGAGACAAACGTTCGAAATTTTCAAATGGAAAAACCTACTTTTTGTCATTGAAACAGAACTCTCACAGGAAAAATATTCCTTGTGGTTAAAACGATCTTCCAAGTACGGAAAATCCCGGCGCCAGGATGAGTAAAAAAATGGAAACGACCAATAAAAGACTGAGAAACAACAGCAACCCAAGCATTTTTAATGTTTCACAAAGTTCCAAATGCAAAGTGTTATCCTCACACTCGGTGACAATTAACATGAAGTAGATGGTGGACATAATACGCTAACTTTGGATTTCAGATGTTTTTAAAGCTAAAAGCCCATTTGACTGAAATAGGATTAAGTTGGTGACTATGGGAACATGTAATGGAAAGAGATAATTCTGTCCCCTAAATGTTGCCTTAACAAACGTTTGACAGAACACCCTACATAAGAGGCATCATCCTCTTGTAACCACACGATGTCAAAAGAACATTTTGCTGTTGAAAATTGTCAATGACGTAAATATTCAACAAACATTGATTCATAACGAACACGTATTACCATAGAAATTCATAGATTTTTGGCAGTAATGTATTTTAGGAAATCAAGTCCAAAAATGGAGGTGTGTGTTATACCCCTCCATCCAGTCATTGTTTTGTCGTATTATAAAATTATGATCGCATTGTACTGATTTCCATCCACCCAGTGATTATGATTAGCATTGCCAGTCAACAAAAAATGTGACGAGTCTCTCTGTACATTAAGAAAAGACCAGTAGTTATTTGCGTCATAACGGATAAGAAATAAATATGTAAAATCCTTCCGTACTAGGTCATTATCTGCTTGCAACCACGGAACAGATTGAAAACAGCACAGAAAGAGCAGAGAGCACAGAATTAAATCAGAACACAGAATTTTATGGACTGTATAATTCAGCGATTCCAGCATGCGGGATATTTCGTACGTGTTTGCACCGCAGCATCGATTATCACCTGATTCATTTTTGCCTCCACATCAACAGGGACGGAAGGACGTACAGGGCTAGATCGATCACATGGTCAAAACCTTTCTTTAAATTTGAGTCTCAAATTCCGACTAGCTTAACTAGAACACAAACTTCGTCTACTTTATACACGTTTCTGCGGTATTTTGTCATTCAGATAATAAGACTTTAACATTTTGTCTTATTGTTTCTCTATCAGAGGAATGTTGTTTCAGTCCATGGACTAGACAGTTATACACTGCACTCATGTCACCGAGTTGGCTTTCTTTTTCTTTTTAGCCTAGATCAATGATGTCACCCATGACTATGTCAAACATCAGTCCAGGAAATCTGTATACCTACGTATTCTTTTTTTGCAACAGATTCAGCAGATAAGGTTCATAGCAAATTATTCTGTAGAGTGTGAAGCCAGAGGAAAAGCAATTAGTGGTCTGATTAAGGCCACAATGTTTGTTTCCACTCTTTTTGTTTCTATCTTTGCAGCCATTTTCCGTGTTACGAATACCATTCCTTCATTTTTCGTTTTATACAATCATTGACGAAGCTTAAGGGTTTAATGAGAAAAGCTAGATCATTGGTACAGTAACTGGTAGAGCTGGATTAGTGTTTATCACATTATTCCACAGCGTATAGATTTATATACCCAATTAAAATTTTATTCCTTCGAAAGCAACGCTCGTAAGGGAATAACTTATTGGAGCAAAGTTGTTTTTAAAAAATAATTCTGTATATAAAGTCATAACGTTATAAGTCTATTCTGTGGCGTTTTTTGCAATGGCTTTAATGCTTTAGTCACTAATATGTTAGTAGAAATATTTTCATTGTTAAGTTTTTGCAGCAAAATATCTAATTTCTCATCATTAATTATTTTCCACAGGGTACTGTAAGCCTATCGAATCCACTCCCTGGATGGATGTGACTATCCTCAAGAAAGGTTGGATGTCCAACTCATTGGCATCGAGAGGCACCGTGATCCAGGTGACCTGTGGTTGGGGTTATTCACTGAACATCGGCAACCGAACAGCCAAGTGCATGGCAGGACGATGGAAGCCTAAGAAACCAGAATGCATCACGAGTACGTAAATTGCGTACGTGTCAATGTCAGACTTGCCATTGCGTATCCTTTAGTGCATTCGCAGCTGCTTTCGAGCGCTTTCAAAAATCGCCCGAGAACAATCCTGCTGCATTTTCGTGAGATGATGACAGTACTCACAACCATTGTTGAGATAATAATCAATTTAATTTATACCTATATAAGGAATTCATATTCCATTACAGATTTAGTATGGTATATTAATGGAATATTGTGTACGAAATAATTGCTGTAAAATGTTTCTATTCATGTGTAACAAATTTTAGCTGAAATACAAATAAAATCTATTTTTATTATAAACTAATAATATTCGACATGGTATTATAGAGATGCTTAAATACAAAATTTTAACAGACATTTAATCGAGCTACAATTGTTATAAACTCTTTTCTTCATTTACTTTAAAATTAAAAATTACATTTATCAAGAAAATATACATATTATACCTTCTCTTCCTCTTTGATCGTTGCGTTCATCTTCAATAGGATACATTCTTCACAATTTGCAATATCTTCGATTGTTAAAGGTAAAATTGTGAAGTGATAAAAAAAAAATTCTTTTCTGGAAGAAAATCGAAGGATATCAATGAACAAAATAGCAGCTCACAAATTTCGTAAGGTAGACAATCCTGATTGTAAGATCTAATGACCGATATTTAGAATTGTACACAAGTAATGTAGGATTTCTAACCTCCGTGTATTTTTGAATAATAAATTGAATTTTTACGTGACATCTGTAACATGTTACATCACAAAAAAAGTAACCGAACTGATTTTATTAGTTACTTGACGTTATACAGTTTTTCAATGTACCTCTTTGCCCTGGAAAGTGGGAGACTTTCAGTGTCCTACAGTAACAAGTGGTACCATATATAGATACCCAATCGGACAGGTTTCAGACAGAGAACTTCACGATGCAGAACATACATCCGAAAAATTATATGTAGAATCAGTCGGTGTGATACACGGTGTCGGAGTCAGGGATTATTCTTATGTAATGGACCTACTATAATGTTAAGATACTTAATACTATTGATTAAAATTCTACGCCACGCTCTTAATTGTTAAACACAGAAAATGATGTGCTGAATATTTTAGATTATAGCTTAGTATCTTAATAACTGCAATGGGTTTTGTTAATGAATAAATTCTCTGCTTTTTTAGTCCAAACAAGGTGATTGTGAATAATAGTACAGATGCTAATGTTATTTCGAAGCTTTACACCGATACCATGCATGATATTATTTCCCAGGTAATATACTTTATATCAGACATTCCTTGCATGCATTTTCGATAACTGGATAGCAAATCTTTTCTGACGCAGTTTGTGTAGCTTATGGTCTTTTTATGTAATATACAAAGCACATAGTATATTGCTTGAACGAAAAAATCCCCTTGAGAACGTATCATGTCATGTGGGCTGCTTATCTATTTTAAGAGAAATGCTACCCTTTAATGTCGATCAACCTTGAAATCGTTATTATTCTTTATTGAACTCGAATCTTGTTGTGGCGCAAAATGATGGAAAAGATTATGACAGTTCTGATAGAGATACCTAAAGATTATGGTATGTTCTGATTAACACAGGATTCCGTTGCATATTTCTGTTATTCTTTTGGTTATCTGTTCAGATCTACATGGATAAATAACGAGATATTCTCCTCCCTTCGTAGTATTTACGAGTTTACTTTATATTTTCTGCAATAATTCTGGCTATTATTATACTTCAGTTATTCCAACATATTGTTTGGTTTTAGTTTACGAACTTTTTCCATCTATAGAGTAAAAGTCATTCGTATATTCGTCACAATGAAACATAAGTATTTTCATTTTTTAGAATAATGCGGATGTTTGGCCTTCCTGAAAAATTTCTTTCATAACATCAATCTAAACGTATTAAAAAGATCTGTAATTTAAAAACAATATATTTTAGTTTCCAAAATTGAGTTTATTATCTACTCTGATAAATAAACATCAACAACTTAATTATAAAAAAATCTCAGCTTTCTACATAAGAAATTTTGTTAATATTTAAAAAATTTTATATTGCATTGTTCATTTATTTTTAAAAATTTTGCTTATACGTCTTAATGATTACGCTAACATTATTTCAAATTTAATTTGTTTTCTAAATATTAGGTTTAATCTTATAATAATATGAGGTAAATATATGTTGTTTATAAAAATATTTCAATAATTGTAAATATTGTAAAAAAATGAAACAATATCAATTCTAAGCATTAAATAATATTTCTATTATTTTTGTTTTTCTTTACTTTGTATGAAAAACAATAATTCTTCTTCAGAGCAAAAAAGTGTAATACGTCTATTAATTTACTTATTATAATTGTTATTACTTTTATTAAAAAAAATTATTGTTTCATAAAATATATACATATTAAAAGAACCATTTTTTGAATGATATTCTCTGAGAATTTGTAGATTTTGCTTCGTACTTCTATCAAATAGAAAGCAGACGATAAGTAAATTAAGAGACAGAATACATATCTTAGCATGAAAATTATTTAATGAATCTAATATTAATGTATTAACGAATTTAATATTGATGCATTAGATATAATTATATATGTGGTTAATAATAAGGATTCTAATTTCGATAAGTTAAATCTTATTTTCTTAGGAAGGGAAAAAGTATTTTAATTTCCACTGATTTATATCTAACTTATTTTTCATTAATTAAATTTGTAACGTTACAAATTAGTAAAAGTCAATTGAAAGTGATGAAAGTCGTGATTTAATGCTATTGAAGTTATCTTTCTATTAAAATGTAAGGATATCAAGTGTATAATTTAAAAAGATATACCTTTGGACTAATGTAAGATCAAAAAAAACTCTTACGACTTTCACCACTTTTAATTGGCGCTGATTAATCTGTAACATAACCTTTTTAATTAACCAAAAATGAGTTAAAAATGATTACATATAGAGAAATTACAACACTACTAAAGAAGCGATTGACAACAATGATATTTTCAAGAAAATAGTACAAGAGTTTATAAAAACTTTCAAGAATACAGACCAAATATTTTATGTTAAATTTACTACTTAAATAGTACACTTTGAATTCCTGTTTGCGCAAAGCAAAGGCGATGTAAAAAAATTTAAAGAAGCAATTGATATTTGCTTTTTGGGATTGATTTTTCATTTGA
Organism: Nephila pilipes; assembly: GCA_019974015.1. NCBI lineage: Eukaryota > Metazoa > Arthropoda > Arachnida > Araneae > Nephilidae > Nephila > Nephila pilipes. The sequence continues at coordinate 16,152 of BMAW01034875.1, read as the reverse complement.
TCGTTTTTACATTATCCCAATCATATTTCATTTTCATGTAACTGCGCGTAACTTCCATTGACGTATATAATTGATACTTTAATCATTATCATTTTCTGTAATAATTGAAAGGTGTGAATAATTTATGGTTTTATCAATACTCTTTGGGGTGCTTTCAGTTTTCTTTAAGCTACAGTGATACAGAAATCCAGAAATGATATAGAAATGCAATTCCTTAGATAAATATAAAAACTGTTTTTTAACCATTTTATAAGATGTAAATAAATTTCCAAAAATTTATTCATCATTTTGAACTTTTTAGAGTATTTATTTGTTTAGGTTAAAAAATATAGCACTCACAAGGTATATAGATTCAAAAACATATGCACATCATATTAGTGTAATAAAATGTTTATGCACCCATGTAATAATGTCAAATTGTTATTATAGTATCCCCATTGGAGGAAGTCGTAAGAGTGTTCCAAATTCCGATACCGCAACTTAAGCGTATCTTATTGCAAGCATGCACATGATTTGTAGCTTTATCTCTATTGTCACAGTCGTTCATTTCACCAGCGTTTGGTTTCTTGCGTATTTGAATACATTTTTTTTTCTTCTACTTTCCTCCAGTAAAATCAGAGTTTCTAAGACCAGGAGAAAACCAGGAGAAATATAGTCAACATGTAGGATTATTAAAAAGTAAGAGCAGAGCTTAAGAAACTGGTTTTGAGTTTGAAATTGTCTATCACACATACAATTTTGTGAATTTAGAAACTGACTTTCATACAAAACATGTAGAAAGAATATGTAGAAACCAGTAAAATGGAGCAATAAAAAACACAAAAACGGCCCAAAACTATTTTGAATCATGCAGTTGAATTTAAGTAGCGTCAAGTCAAAGAAACTTAAGACAGCAGTTGCTTTGAATCTGTTCATAAAACTATTATGATTAAATTCCCACCCGTTAAAGCACAAAAACTCTCCTCTAAGCTTAAATTTTTTAAAAAGAAAATTTAAAAATTTTAAACATAATTTATGTCTATATACATATGTATGCATGTAATAAATAACCATTTTAGCTATTTAAATCGCTATTGTTCTCGCATAAAATACGGACGTGGTAGCCGAAACGTCATGGCCGCGAGCTCACTGCCAGCACTGTTTAAGTCTAGTTGTAAGTTCGAGGCCTGATTCCCTTAACTGTCCATCTTAAAGCTAGGTTAATTAACCATAAATCTGTTGGGGTCAAAATTTTAATATTGGCGTAATGTGCAAGTTTGTGGAGAGAGGTCAGGTGTTGTCCCCTTCAAACAAAAATATACGTTTTAAAAGACTTTCAGTTAAATTTCATAATTTTTGATTAAAATTGGTAATCGTAAAATCATAATATTCAAATTACTAATCGTTAGGTCTTCATTAAGGAATTTTCATAAATAATTTTAAAGGAAAGCATGTTTGATTAAATCATATTTTAATTTAGTCAATTACTTAAGTTAGAAAGCCGAAGTATTAAAAACACTAAACACGTTAAGATATACAAAACATACAAAAGTTAAAAACAATACTTTATTTTAATAAAAATTCACTCTTAATAGAAAATAAGCGCACCTTCAAGAGAAGCATCGGAAATACTTTACAAAATTCATAAACATTTCTAACATGTTTGTTTCTCAGACATAAATATTTTTCACGTTTATATTTAAAAGGGAAGTAGAAGATCCTTCAATATCGCGAGGGATAGACCTATCAAAAAATCAACGAATCCTTTATCTGCACCTGTCGCCTCTACTTCAGATTGTTGACAACTTAAATCTCTAAGGATTCTTCAATCCTGTTGACTCTAAGCCACAATGCAGGCACTAATGCAGAAAGCCAAATATTGAAAGGATGCCAGGTCATGTCATGAAGCACACTTCAAAAGATTTCTGATATCCGAAGATACCTCGAGCAAGATTACATATAACATGGTAGTAAGAGGAGGATTATAAATATCCTTATGTGTTAAAAAGGGGGAGGGGTATTCTTTGGATATCAAAAAATGAAAGTATATTAATTTGTTTGCTCGAAGTATTTTGATAACGTGCTTCGTTTTGGATTAGAAAGCTACTGATTTTGAAGTTAACTTTATTTTAAGATGTATTTACATGAAATCGTTTTTCAAGATTTTCTTCTTTTCTCCATAAATTTTCCTTCGAAAGTGCTGTGTGTTCAATAATACTGGGAAGAAAGTTAATTAATGAAAGTATTTGAATGTTATATTTGTGATGCATTTTTGAATATTAATAATTTTTTAATGAAATTGTAATTATATGTGTAAGACTCGTTTGTAAATGTTAATTGTAACGTTTATTAAAGTTTATTAAATATATTTTCAAGTACAATAGAAAGGTTATGATTTCAGCAAGGGTTTGCAGACTCAATGGGCATATTATTTCAAACTAGGATTCCTTTCATCGCATCTAAAATTAATTTAAGGCAAGAACATTTTCAAATATTATAGCATTTTAATCAGACGATTTCAGATGAGATTACCAAATTTTATATTTAATAATAATATGAAAAGATAATTCATCAAATATAAAGTGTTTCTTTCATAGATACAGTTAATATTGTATTCTAATGAACATTCTATAAAAAAAAAAATCGACGCAACAAGGAGTTGCCCGATTCTAATGAAATTTCGTATGTAAACAGATTGAGACCAATCATGCAAATAATTAAAATTTGTTGCCTAATGAATGAATAGCGGGAGCTACAGCGCATTGGAACTGCGTACTCAGCAGGTGTATACAAGAAGCAATTCTCAATTGGATGGTTAAATTTTCTGTTGAATTGCGTTTAAGGATACCTTTCAACGACTGAAAAACGACTCGCCACAAGATTCGATAGCATTACGAGCAATTATTAGAGTTTGAAAGAGGTTATATCATTGCATTGAAAGAGGAAGGTTGTGCAAATCGGAGAATCACTCCTCATATGGGTCGAAGCGATGCGGCTATCAGAAAATACTGGCACGAATGGGTGAGCAAAGGCAGATTTCAGCGTCATAATGGTAGTGGTGGACCTAAGGCCACAGGAGATCGGGAGGATAGAGTGATTATTAGATCAGGTGTCACAGCGTCTGATTCATCGTTATCAACCATCAGACGTGAGACCCACACACGAGTGTCTACCCTGACCATTCCAGACGACTGATAGAACAAAATCTACACTCGTACCGACCATTACGCCCCCTGCCATTCACTCCTGCACACTGTCGAGCCAGATTACAGTGGTGCTTGGCTCGATCAGGTTAGAATGATACTGAATGGAGAAGTATAGTGTTTAGCAACGAACACCGCTTCAACTTTATTCAGAAGACCATCGAAGACGTGTCTGGAGACGCCCAGAGCAGCGTGGCGATCCTACGTTGACTTTTGCACGCCCCACTTACAGCACAACGGTACGTAGACGACATTCTGAGACCTGTTTTGCTACCGTTCCTATTGCAGTACATTGGCCATATTTTTCAGCAAGATAATGCCAGATCACATAAGGCACATATTGCTATGAACTGTCTTATAGTTTGTCAAACACTTCCTTGGCCCACCAGATCTCTCTCCAATCTAGAATGTCTGAGATATAATGGTAAGATGACTATATCTACCAGGGAATGTCAATGATCTACAAGGACTATTGAAGCAAATTTGACAAGAAATACCGCAGGAGACCAACAGGGAGCTTTATCATTCTATACCAGATCGTGTGTCAGCTTGCATCCAGGCTAGTGGTGGTTAAACGCCTTATTAAACTTGTTATTTTGTAACTATGTAACTCTGAGGTAAATTATTCAATTTTTCTGAAATTTTAATCAATTCTTATTCTGTACATAAATTTCTAATCCGTCAATTTTTGTCTCCATCTAGCAAAGCGTTGTTAATGCGTAGTGTTTTTTTTTTTTTTTTTTTTTTTTTTTGTTATAGAGTGTAATATTGGTTTGATTGAATTGTTGCAAGAAATGACCATAGAATGATATAAAGTTTTAACTGGTTTTGAAAAAAGACAGTTGTAAAAGCTCAAGAGGATTCTCAGTTTTATGTGTTTGATTTATGATCATTGACTACACAAATATAAGTAGCACGAAGATAATTGAAGACGAGTCTCGTAATTTTTGACCACAATCAAATGACGAAAGCGATTCTTGAGCTAACACTTCATCTCCTGACTTCTCCAAAACGGCATGTAAGGATTTTGGACAACAAATACCGTAACCTGCATGATCTCATTTACATGATGGTCCTATAATGAAATCGGGACTCGAACAGAACCAGCTTCTAGACTGTTAGCAAGAGTTCTGGACCATGACTACTGGTCTAGACAATGTCTTGTGACAATATAAGTGGTAGGCGAATAACTAATTATTGCGGTCATTAAATACTAACACAATCGACAAGAGTTAAATAAAATAATTAATGAATTAAGTTTTTCAACACACTGCACAAGAGATGATCCAGATACTAATGTAAACTTCTCAACTATTTTATAGAGCTTAACAATAAATAAGAAATATTAAGGATGAGCGCATAATGAGGAAATCATTGATAAAACACAGTATGACGTTTGTAATAGTACCTTTTCTCTAAAAGAAAATTAAAAAAAAAAAGCTCCATGTTTTAAATTTCGGCTGCAGATCTAGGTTGACGCTTGACAACATGCTACAGTGTCCCATAAAAAGCTAATAAAAAATTGGAATGTGAAAATAATACCTCCTCTGTTTTATTCCTTTCAAATTTCCCAACAAATTTAAAAAAATAGCTTTAATGAGTCATTTTTTGCAAAACGTTTTATCATTTAAACATATTCATTAATTTGACTCTAAAGGATTTCATTGTTACTAGCTGCACTGGAAATTATGCAAACCTAGGTGTAAATGATTTTGCCGCACACTGACAGTAATGAAAAGATCCTATTAGTGATTATTTTGATTAAAAAAGAATATTTTTTTATTTCTTCCTTTTTTAAGAAAATTTTAAAATTTTTGGAAATGATTATGGTAACTTGCAAGAACTAGGTAGTTTTCGATCGAGTTAATAGAGAGAGAGAGAGAGAGAATCTTCAGAGCCGCAAATAAAGATTACTACCCATCTCAAAGCTTCAGTAAAATGATATTGATTCCAATAAAACACTTGCATTCTAAAAGTAATATAGATATGAAGTTAAATCATATTATTTTTGATCTTATTATTGAGAGATATTGAAAAGGTAGATAGATCTTTTTTGTAGTAATTTTCAGCTCTGTTTTTAAGTACAACTAAGCAAAAGCTAAGTGCTAAATAAAGTTTCAAACAGTGAGTGAGTCTACTGCATTAGTTTGTACAGATTAGTGTGCATCTAATAACTATGTAAATAAATAAGTGCATACCATTTTTATGCATTTTTGATTTGTTATATTGAAAACGAAATCTTACATTCTTAAAGTAGGTGAAGACTAATATTTCTGTGTTTGGGAAATCATACCCCATGATATTTATTTCCAATAAAATTGGGTAAGAAAGGAATTACAACGATTGTGTTTTGTTCTTCATTTTCCAGCTCCCTGTCACATCCCTTACACAATATATGGAGTCTATCATCATTTTGATACAGAGGTGAGTGCCAAGAGCTTGATTGAACACAGTGAAGTCGTGACTTTGTCCTGTGACGACGGATTTCAGTTACTAGGACCCGAAACACTCCGATGCTGGTATGGAGAATGGGCAGTCAACAAAATGCCAAAATGCCTGCCAGGTAAGCAGTATATTGTTTTTGAATGGCATAGATATTATAAAATGATGACGGTATTCCGATATTTTAAATGCTTAGTTCAATAGTGGAACTCTCTTTCTCTCCCTCCTTAAATTTCATAAGAATTCTTTAATCAACCGTTCTGGCAAAACTTAAAGAATTCTTATGCTCTCCAATTGAAAGATATTCAAACGGCTAAAACGAAATAGAAAGTTTCTGAAGTGCAATCGAAAATCAGTTTACTTTCAAAACTTTTTGTATAATCGCAGACCGTCTTTAAAAATAGTTACGGTACAGTTATTAAGAAAAGGACATTTTAATAATTTTCGTAATTCTAATTGCATCGGGAAAAAATTGACATCACTAGTAATTCTTTAATAGGAATTATATTATGATATTAATGGATTATTTAACTCAATTAAAAGAAGGATGTTACTTCAAAAGCCTCTCTTAGAATGGAATTAAATTTTTTGACGGGTTAGATAAAGAACGTTCTAAATAAATTCAGTTTCAAATTCCAGTCGAACTCGTCTTGGAGCAAATGATCAATATTATTTTCCCTTTTTTTT
>BMAW01034871.1:0-15629 GCA_019974015.1 Nephila pilipes | reverse complement strand
TTTTATAGAAATCTTTTTAATTTTTCCTTGATTTTTAAAACGTTTTTCTGAATTTCACTTGGTGTGTGTGTGTGTCATCAAATTTTCGATCGTTAATTTAACCAACTTCCCATCAAGCTAGAACTCTGAAACTTTGGGAATCGTTCTCACTCGCCTAACAATGCGATATTTAGACATTTGTGACAAGTTTTAGCTAGTATTTTCTTCAATAATGCAGTTTATCCCAACCACTTGGCGCGATTTCAAAAATTGGCTCCAAACATGGCGATTTTTTTTGTTTGGCTGAACGTTAAGTCCGTAAAACGGACCAGGGTAGCCACATTTGGCAAAATACTGCCAAATAATTCTTGTCGACAAGAGTGATTGGGTTAAACTGCATTCCAACCATTTAATTTACCGGATGAATTAATTAATTTTAGTTACTTTTAACTTTTTTATGTATTTCACTTGGTTTGTGTTTCTGTGTGTGTGTATTAGTGTGTCATCAAATTTTCTATCGTTAAATTAACCAACTTCCCATCAAGCTAGAGCTCTGAAATTTCGGGAACCGTTCTTACTTGCCTATCAATGCAATATTTAGATATTTGCGACCAGTTTTAACTAATATTTCAATAATTTTTCTTAATAAACTTTGCCACTATATAAAAACGTTGTTTTTAAAAACGTAGGTTTTTATCTCGAATTTATCATCTACAACTGAGAGAATAGTACTAACACTAACATGTGAGACAATGACAATAAATGGCGAAATAATTTATTTGATTATGTTTCAGTATTGTTGCAATTGTTATATTTAATTCATTAAGGAATATTTAATTACTTATGGACTAACTTAACACAATGACACTGAATTGAAATGAATTCGATTGAAATTTGTAACAATCATGAAAATATTTTGCGTTAAAAATTTATTTTTGCTCTGTTGGAAACAATTGATTTGGATACCGCCTGTGGATACCTTGTCTCATATAAGTGACAGCGTATGGGATCATGAGTAATATTTCAGATTACAATTAGTTCTTGGCCTCGTAAGGCGGGTTTTCCTTATTTGGATGTAATTTGTCTTGACCGTTAAAGTGGGTTAGTGAAAGTATGGGCTATTTGAAGCCTTTTGTATAATCTGTAAATAATGTAAATATTTGCTTATGTATAATTGGCGAGCAGAGATTGTAAGTAAATGTGGTAGAAAGGCATCGATCTCCCTCTTTTCATTATTGGATGACTGTTTTGTAACATCTTCATTAAGTGAGTTTATTATTTCCAAAATCAAATTTTATCTAAGAGACCTAACTATTTATTAAAAATGACTTTTAAAGGTTGATTCTTTGTCTACATTTATTTGTGTTTAGTGAATTGCTGTAAATTTATTTTTAATTACTATAAAATTAAAGTGTTCTATATAAGTAATCATTAGAGTGTGTGTTTTGAAAAGCAATACAAAGTTCGGAATATTTCTGCCTGAAATCTTTAAAAATAACGGGCATGTTTTACATGGTTAAATAAATATCTAAGATGATGTGCACAAAGTGTAATAAATTTTAAACTCTATAACCTTAAATTTAATAACTTCATTGTTACTATGTAGTTCTTATTACTTTAAGTATTAGTAAAAAATTAATTTTCAAAAACTTTTTCCTAGTTTTCTTTCTTCTTGCACGCATGACCGTAATTAAATTTGTGTGGTTTGAGCATTCCTTATTTTTATCAGTTACTTTCAATTAAGCAAATACTTCATACTCTGTGTCGGTTCAATTAACATTAAAGAACAAAGGCAGGTTCTTAATTGTTTACGAGGAGATTTAAATTAAATAAAGAAGGGATGTTGAATTTTAGAGATCTTTTCTCAATAATTTTATTTTTTATGCAAATACGTAATTATGAGGAACATTATAAAATCTTACTTGAGCAGGCCAATTTTTTTAATACTTAGTATTTTTAATAGCAATCAAACTGAAAAAAGTGATGTAACATGTTTATAGCTTTTGCGATATTTTCTTTAAATAATAGGTTTCAAAATTAAAAGAAAAGAAAAAAAAATGCACTTCTTTTGATTTCTTCAAAGCTTTAATTCTAGAAACTCATGCCTTGGTCTTTTGTATTAATGTCACGTGACAGCAATACAACAGTTTTTTGTAGAAAGGTATTAAAATTTCGAATAATTTTTAGTTGAAAACTCGTTAAATTATTTCAGTTCGTTTCTAAATTACCGAATTTGTTTGATTACTTAAAATACTAACTGAATTTTATAATACAGTAGATTTATTTTAAATACGAAAAAATATATTTCTAGTTTGTTATTTTGATAGGAATATTATTAGTATTATTTTTTGTTACTATTAAGCTATTTTGTCTGATAGCTTTGTTTTGGAAACGTGTACAATTTTCGAAAAATGGAGATATTTCTTTAAGAAAGTGCGGAGTGCGAACTGAACTAAAGAGAAACGGAAAATGTATTGACTCTCAAAAATATAAAATTTAAGAATTTTTGAATAGAAACCGGTAAAATTTATAGAAATGCATAATGGTAAGTGTCTTCAAGCTATTTAAGAAATTGTCAAAACTTCTAATAATTGTATAACATGATTATCATAATTAAATAATATTCAAGACTTTTTACGGTCTATGAACCTATTTGATATTCTGAATTTCCTATTATGACTTCAGCTACGTGAAGTAGATATATTTCTTTTATTCTTTCATTTATATATTACTACTTTTACTAATATAAAAAAAAATTCACTCGGAAATTTTACCATATTTTTCTAATTTATCAACTAGTTTTGTGAGGTGGAGTTAATTCATTAAAATTGGATCTTTCATGCTATTAAAATCTCGCTTAAAAATTGCATTTCTGCTCATTTCATAAAGATTTTCATTGACTATGTTCATATGATAAATGCATAAATTTTTACTCACAGAATGCAATAGTGTCAACTTTTTAAAAAATAATCAAATTTCTAATTAAATTTATAAAATATTCTATACTTCTGAGCTGTAATCAGGAAGCATCTAATTTTGAAAATATTTTCAACTATTTTTTTGTCTTTGCTTTATCAACCTTAATAATACATAAGGAATTTCTGTTTCATGTATTGTGCGGTAGAAAAGTGTTTTTCAAATACATTGTGGAAAAAAAGAATCCTTCCTTTTCTTGAAAAAAGAAAAATCGATTTAAAAAAGTGTGAAGATGTGAAAAGATTTAAATTTGTTTGTATTGAAGCATCAAATGCAAATATCTTGATATATTATTAGAATAAATCTTATTATGTGAATAAATAATGTTAAATATATCTAAATATAGAAAAAAAAAGTTTATGTTTCATGGTGCGTAGTTATTATTATATTTTTGCGTAAAAAGAATAAAAACATAAACTCATATTGAATACATGGAGGCGGTGTGACATATTCAATTTTTAAAAACAAACGATATAATCTTAATGTGATACTTTTTTAAGATACTATCTGTCTAACTTATAAAGGCAGGTGATTTAATTTAATGTGATACTTTTTTTAAGATATTATCTGTTCGACTTTTAAAGGCAGACGATTTAATCTAATGTGATACTTTATTTAAGATATTACCTAATCTACTTTTAAAAGCAGACGATTTAAACTTAAAGTGATACCTTTTTCACTATTCTTTATTAAGATATATTTTTTTTGGCAACACCAGATCATAGTTTTGATTTTAGATAATTTACTGGCAACGGATATGAAATTTAGTATTGAGTTTGGTTCCAAGAGATAAAGACGACCGTTGAAGAAGTGGTGCTTGTGTAAAATTGTTTCTTGAATTTATGTTTGAAAAGATGTGATCAAATAAATGTGATATCCTGAAAACAAGTCAATTTTATTAATAGTCTTCAATACAGTACAGCGGATAACTAAAATGAAAAATTCAAATAACTATTAAACACTAAAATACCTTTTATCTGTTATAAAATTTCAGAATATTTAAATAATTTTTTTTCTTTGCTTTTAATCAATAAAAAATTCTGTAAAATATCTAATATAATTAAAAATAGGAGTAGGTTCGAAAAAAGTTCTCTCTTTCATAAATAAAAATAATAAGGAAATTTTTTGAATAAATAAAGTTTACACTTCCTTTATGAATTAAAAAAAGTTTACACTTCTTTTATGAATTAAAACGGTTTCCACTTCCTTTATGAATTAAAAAACTCTTAGACATTTAATTGAGAGAAATTAAGGCTATTCCTTTAATTTAGGAAATTTTAAAACGTTTTACTCTGAATAACGTTAAATGTATTTAACTTTAATTCTTTTCATGAAGTTGGTCTATAAATAATGGATAATAATACTTTTCTTGAAGTCGTTTATAGGTCACGTAAATATAATATCAATATATTGCAATTTGAGCCTTTTTTAATTTTTGAACAATTTATTCCTAAATATTAACATATGACTAAAGGTAAAACTTTGTTTTATTATTTCGAAAACAATAACATCATTGAATTTTTACTAAGTGCTTCCGAGAAAATAATGAGTGGTTGTGTGAAAACTGAAATTCGTATCACTAAATGAAAACAATTCGATTCAAACAAACTCTCAACAACGTGTAAATCGAGAATTAAGTATGGAGATGTGAAGTATAATTACCCCGAAAAACAACATTCTTTACATTGCGAATTGGAAGGATGAAAGAGATAAGAGAAGCTACCATTGATATTCAGGTGAGAGGCTTAATCCAAAGAGTTTGTAGAATGTATTAAAAGACAGGAATGCTTGGAGTGAGATAAGAATTCGAAATGTTAGTTGGTAAGGATATTTAAAGAAACAGGGACACTTAGCAGTGCAAGGAAAGTAAATACAGAGGAATCTTTATTTATCGGACTATAAAATTCCTAGAAAAAATCGATATATAGAAATTTTGATACACAGAAATATATATCGAAAATGTTTAAATATTTTTTACCAAAACAATTATGTGTAGCTCGCATTTCTTAGGGATAAAGAAAACTTATAAAATTTAAATTTATCAGAGAAATTTATTTTGAAAAAAGTACATGTATGTATGTAATTGCATATTACATTTCATATTTCTCAAATTAATTTCATCTCTCGAATTTCAATACACATAAATATAAATTGAAAAAGTTTAATTATTTTTATACTAAAACAATTATGGTTAGTTTGCATATTTAAGGGATAAAGAAATTTATAAAACATTAAATTATCAAAGAAATTGATTTTGAAAAATGTGCAAATATGTATGTAATTGCGAATGTATGTAACTACATTTCACATTTCTTGATTGAAATCTAACGCAGAATTCCTAAATTTCTAACGAATGATGTATATAGTTGCGAACAAAATTAATAACATTCGTATTTTAATGATGACATTGGATTCAAGGTAAAAAGTTTTAAATTATAAAATGAAAATAAGTATTGGAAACATTTTGCAAGTATTTGATATTCTTGAATATTGTCACTTAAAACAAGTAATATAAAAAAAATTAAAGTCAATTCCTACTTAGGTCAATAAAGAAAATTTTTGTTTTCGTTAATTTTTATTAAATAATTACAATTAATATAAATATGTATATACATATGACATAATCACAATATTAAGTGGCAAAAGAAATTTTTTCCAGCTATCTGCACGCTTCGTTACTGACGGTATTTATTCATATATTTATATCCTGTTAAATATTTTGTATAATAGAAATGTTTTTCTCCTATACAAAACTAAAATTAATTATTTGAAAATTAAATAAAAAAAAAATATGCTTCTACGAGATTCGATCAGAAGGCAATGAAGATTCAACTCCGACGCTCTACCAAATTTGCCATTTCAAGACAAATGACATAGTAAAAACATTGGCTTGTTTCTTAATTCATCCGGTAAATTTAATGGTTGGAATGTAGTTCGTACAGCCACCCTTAGAGACAGGAATTATTTGGAGGCATTTTGCCAAATGTGGCTACCCTAGCCCGCTAGGCGAACTTAACGTTCAGCCAAAAAAAATAGCCAAGTTTGGCAATTTTTGATATCGCACCAAGTGGTTGGGCTAAACTGCATTTTCATCAATTAAATTTAATTAGTGAATTAATATTTGAAATAACTGTATTAACATCAAGTGTCATCCACTACAAGCTTAGGAAATTGTATTTGAACTGGAGTGGATGAATAAAATGTATTTTATTAACGATTGAAAATTTGAACAAGATATAAAAATAAATATATATAGGGAGAATGTGAACTAATGGTAGGAATTTAATAAATGATAACAAGTTATGTTTTTTTTTCTTTTAACAACGTAATTCTTATAAAAATTGCCTAAACGTCTTGTTACATTGATTTGCATATATTATTGACTTTAAAGTTGCACACGTCGCAAAGTGTTACGCACGTGGGGTCAACATTCTCAAAAAATTTGAATGGATAATTGCTGTAATTGTAATATAAATTCAAGTTTTTTATTGTACTAATGCGTAGTAACTGAGCACAATTATATTAATTAAATTATCTAACAATGTATTAAAAATTCAATGTTTTTATACATGCAAAATGGAAGGAAATGTTTACTTATTTTTGGTTCATAATGTCTCTTTGAATATAATCTATTGCTAACGCTGTTTCAAAGTAACATTAACTTTTACTCAAAGAGGTAAACATTTATTTGGGATTGTTAGGAATAAATCTAAAATCGTGTCAGACAGTTTGGAATACTTCAATTGCTTGTTTTCTTGATAGTTTTTCAATTAGTTCTTCTGCGTTTTCATTATAATCTTATGGTTTATCTGGATCAAAGCAGTTATCCAATTTCTTGATTTGTGAGGGTAAGCAGCAACAATTAATTTATAGTCACATGTAAAAATTGTTCAAATTTGAAAATTAATCGCATATTGAAACTATTTTGATAATGAAAATTTCAGATTCTTATGAAAGCTTGATATGCAGAAATTTTCGATTTACAGAAAAACGAAATATGGAGTTTAACTGTATATTGCTTCTAATATATCTATAATTCAATTTTAGAAATGCACCAGTAATTATAATAAAATACGGGATAAAATAATAATACATTGTTTATTAATGTATATATGAAGGTATTTTATTACATGTCATATTTCCCTGTTTATTGAAATTTAAAGCTTCATTTCTAAATTTCGTGTAAATGATGTGAATAATTATGGACAAAAATAATAACATTTTAAGGATTCCATTTGGATTCAAGTTTAATAGGTTTAAAATGTAAAATAAAAATAAATGTTATATACATTTTGAGAGTATTGTTTCTTAAATATTATTCCTCAAAATAACTGATGATTGTCACCTTTTACATTTTGATAACATAATGTTTTTAAAAATTGCATATAAGTATAATTATATTGACTTACCTGTACGAGTATATTTGAATTTAGAGTTACACACGTGGCAAAATGCGTCAACATTCTCCCAAAATTTGAATAGACAATTTCTTTAACTCTAATGCAAATGTGTCTATTGTACGAGTATGTAGTGACTAAGTGCAACTGTAAAGACTAAAATAAAAGTTCTATGCAAAATTTTGCAAAGAACAGATTTAGCCACCCAAGGTGCAATCTTTTTATAATTATTATTAAAATACTTAGTTAAATAGTTAAATATATAAAAATTAAAGTAAACATCGAAATATCGAGAAATAGACTATAGCAAACTTTTCCAATATTAAAATGAAAGGAAACAATAAATTATTAAATTGAGTATTTTTAAGCTAAATGTAGTAATTAAAATAAAGCGATAAATGATTAAATGGAATTTTATATCGGCAACGTGTAATTAAAATTAAAGCAAACAATAAATTATTAAATTGAATATTTTTAAGCTAAATATAATTTAAATTGTGGCAAACGATTAAAAGTTGAAAAGTGATCTTGTACTCCAAAATGTCACCCCCACCCTATAAGAAATAGCCCCTTTGGTGGCTAATAATAAGTGAATAGTTTGCACTGAAAGTTTTAGAATAGACTCATTATCCATCATTTGGTTTTAGTGTCCTGTAGTAGGAAAGTTCGATATCTTTAATAAGTTTTTATTGGATAACCTGCTTTCAACAAACGGGTTTTAATAAGCGAGATAATTACAGTATAAATTCTGATGCAAGTTCATTTGTTAAGCTATCTCTCAATATGCGATCGAAACAAGTGGAAAGCGTAATTTAATTTAATTTGGAATTATTCAGAAGACAATTAAGAAATATCTGAAAGACTTTTAAAAATAGTACTAACACATGGATCAATAAGTTCCGAGACTAACCCAGAGATGGCGCTCGTAGTAAATTATCGTTTAAAACTGAACGTTGATGTCTACAATGCTTTTTATTCTTAAGTTCATCTCGTTAATTAAATCTTCCGATATATATATATATATATATATATATGTTATATATGTTATATACTTCTCATCGTTATCCATTGCATCTATATAAAATCAATGCTGGCGTAAAAGATAGCAAAGAAAAGCAAATAGTTAGAAATATATAGAATTAAACCTGCCTATTATGAAATTACGACAGAGTTCTATGAAGAGTTTTGTCTCCACGGCCATAACCATTTTTTTTCTGATTACTTATTTTCATTATTCTTATTGAACCTGAAAGCTTCATATATCTCCTATATAATTCACATGTTTTCATTGTTTCCAGGTGTCATTGGAGTGCCGAGAACTGAAGAAGATGATAGGGACCTACATGGAGATAAGGATGAATTAGCGAACCATCTTTGAATAAAACTTTCCACCTTTTTTCTTTAGAATTTCTTAAAAATGAAAGAACACCTTAAAAGACATAACATTCGTACTGAAGACGATATTAAAACTGTAATTAAAACTTAGCGTCGACAACAACCAATTGAATTCTTCTCCGACAATTTTCCCCGATAAGTCACGCGTTTACTGAAAAAAGTGGAAAGGTATGAGGGCTATGTTGAAAAATGAACAAGACATTATATAGAGGATACGCAATTTATTTAGGAATTTTATATTTCTTTAACTTTCACTATAGCTCTTAAACAAATAGCCTCACCCTCCATCTCACATTCGAAAACAAAATTGATTATGCACAATATGATTCAAAACATTTATTTTACTATGAAAATAGTCTTTCATACCTTTAATATTCTGAAGAACAATACTCAATCTTCGTAAGATCTCACCTTTCATCTTAAAATATTTATCAGCATTCAAGATCAATAGTTTCACATTTTTATATTTCTCGCTTCATAATATAGATCCTAAAATCTATTGTTTGTCTTTAGGATTCAAAACTTGTTTATTTTTTGAATATTTTACTAGCATAAATTTCAGTTTCATGCCAAGCATCAAAACTAAATGTAGACACAAAGCTTTATCGTGTGTTATTAGATAAATCGTTTTTGAGCAATAAACACTACAATAAATTTCCTTGAAATAGTTTTTGCTCTGAATTTGGAGGGATCTTTAAGATAAACTTAAAATTTCTTTTTTATTTTCCTGTTTTTGTTCTATGTTTTGAAAACATTATTTAAAAGACTTCCTTAACGTATTGTATGACTTAAGTGTATAAAATACTTTTGCAATATTAGTTTTGATTTTAGTTGTTTTTTGCTTAGAATATTTAACTGTATTAGTTAAAAAAAATTCCTTAAAAGTATGTATTATTGAAAATAAAATAAACCTTTTTCTGTGATGGAGTTTGGATATGAATTCAAATTATTGGAAGATAGAAAAGATGATCTTTTAATATTATGCAAGTGATGACATAATCATGAAAAATAATGAAAATAAATGAGAGAATGATACTAAAACTATAAATTATTATGATTTATAACTTCATTTTAAAATATTTCTCAAAATTCAAGTTTAACGTATGAAATCAGAAAATGAATCAAGATAACTTCCTTAATTTACCAAAAAAATAATTTTTGAACTAAAGAAGATCTATGGACAACATTTTTAAAATTAATTTATTTATAGAAGGAAATCTGGTACTCTCTTTTACAGAATTTTCACTTGAAGAAAATAAACAAATCATTAGAAAATAAAATATAAATAAATGTAACTGAATTAAATTAAAACAGATCATCTAGTTTTATTACTTGTTGAATTGGAAGACAATTTCGTTTCTTTAAAAAATAAGTTATCATTAATTATGGCTTATAATTCTGATGGAAAATATTATGGAAAATATTAATAAAAATAACAATAAATTTATGCTAAAGTGTTTTTCTTTACATTTAATTTTACGCCTGAATTTAGTTTCAATTAAAGTTTTATGCTATGCTTTTGCTATTCGGATTGGCATTAGGATGCACTTGAGTTCCTTTTGATCTTCCAAATTGTAAGAAGAAACAACTATTACTTTAACTTAAGTTAGGGAAATATGATTCCCACAATAATATAGTGGAATAATCATAATTAAGTCTTCAAAGAATTAGTTTGAAAAATTTATTCTTAATCGTTATTCTTTAAAACTTCAAACATAACTTAATAATTATACCTACTATTCCCGAATTTTTAATTTACAAACTCTTAGGTATTTAAATTAAATTGAAAGAACTATAATTTGTGAGCATTCATTCTTACAAAATAATTCATTGTTTTTGTTTTGAATTTTGTACAAAATTATATCGATGATTGAAAACTTTAATTTAATATTTATGTATTTAATAAACATATGAATTTGGAATTTAGATTACATAAAATAATTTAAAAGAAGGAACAAAAAAAATACATAAATTATAGTTTCTCTTGCAAGAGACACCACTTTTAATGGACTATTTTTTTAGTCCGGTCCTTTGAAAAAGTATAGTAGTGTTATCTCAATAAGGGACCACTCGGTTCACATTTACTCCTTAAATAGAAATGTCCCCAAATTTAGAGGAAAATACATAAACCATAATATTCAAAGGGACCAGGAACAAGAGAATTGTCTGTCAAATAGAGGTGTCTCATAAGAGGTACTGTTGCACATGTATTTATCTCTTATGATGGAGGAACTCTATTTAAGAGTTCGGTGAGGTCCCGTATTGTATATAGATTTTCCTTTACTAGTGTACTTTTTCTGTAAGCAAAACATCGTATTTATTCTCGAAACAATGAGTCTTCAATATTGAGTATTTATTAGTCATTGATGATTCAATGAATATAAAATTGATTAATGATTACAAAAAGGGATTGAGAAAGAGATATGTCTTGGAATTTGGAAACAAAATTGCATGTACAACTATTAATAACGTCATTTTCTATTTCATGTATAAATGACATTTTCTTTAATTAAAAGTTTAATGCTCACTATTCATTTTGTAATGTTTCTCATCAAAATTTTTAAAATTGCACGTGAAATGAAAATGAAACTAATAGAAAATACATATCTCAAAGTAATGAAAAATATCCTGTTCATTACTATGATAAATATTTTTCTCTCAAATGAAATATACAAATTCATTTACTATTCAATATTAGGGATAGGCAGTGCTGCAGGATGGACAGATTAATTCATTTGATATTTATTTATGTTGTTAAATTTCTAATTTATTATTATAAACAAGACTATGTGTTAAAAAACAAATTAGATAAATGGCTCCATTTAAATATGTATCAAGAGATATATACAAATTTGAAATGATGATAAAGCAATTACATTTAAGAAGATTTGTTGTTTTAAAATTTCCGAAACAAGTATCCGTTTGAGCAGTACAATTTCTAGAATAAGAGATTTATGAGTGTTTCCTCTAGCAGGAATGAATCTTATTCGACATTTTGAGAGTAAAATTGATATTTTTTCTGCTATTGAAAACATTCCCACTAATTATGAATTAAGTTTCGAAAATGAGGAACGATTTCAATCAAAAGAATGCAATAATTTTTTTGACTGTACTTTAAATTAATATGCTTATTTTAGCTTAAATAACATTTTAAAAATTAAAAACTATTAAAACAAACTTAAAAAAAATTCTCTAACTAAGAAATAAGAAAAATATCAGTAAATTAATATTTTTAAGTTATACTCACGTTATATACCAACATATTTTGGAATTATTTACTTTTGAATAATCATGCGAGAGCACTTTTGCAAAACAAAATTTCCCTCGTTAAAAATAACTCTGGAGGGGAAGGGACTGATCTCTAAATCATTCTTGACATTTAAAAATGATATTTTCTCTCCATTCCAATACAAATTTGAAACTGAAAAAAATTCCTTTGGAATTCTTTTGATACTATTCGAAAGGCATTGCACAAAATGTTTGGATCATTCCGAAGAATTTAAAAAAATCGTTCGAATTTATCCTTTGCTATTTTAATCGTTAGAACCGTAAGTTATTGATTATATTTCTAGAAATATAAAAAAAAGCTATTCGTAATAATACATTTCTTTCGACGCTGTGTGTTTTCCGATAATAACTTAAGAGGAGCTTTGTAAGTATTGAAAAAAAAACAAATATTTTTCATGGGTGTACTTTTGTTACCTTTTATGGTTTTGTGAATATTGAAACTTGAACAACATATTCGCAGTTGATATAAATAAAGGCTTCTTGAGTTTTTTTTCTGGTATGAAAAAACAACTAAGTTTTTTCCTACTGTGTGGAGCATTTTGAAACCGGAGGGGCTATTAATTTTCTTGTTGAAGTCTTTAAGAAGTTGGCAATATTGATAAAAATTCTTTCTGGAAATCTACAAAGACAGCAAATTAAAAATACTTTCCTGATGCAAAACAAACATTTATACTCGTAAAATGTAAGAAATAAATAAAGTGACATTTATAAAGTAAAAAGGAAATACATAATTATTGAGAATCATCTTTTGAGTAAAATTTTTAATAATATATAAATATGATTTGTATAAGTTTGTATACACAGTTACTTCAAATTTTTTTAATATTTATATTGAAAATGTGTAATTAAAGATGAATAGCGGAAAAACTTATCCAGATTTTGTTGTTGTAAACATTTAAATTTTATTTTTCAATACATAAATAACCATGTAATATTAAAATGAATTTTTTACCTTTCAATAAACTCTATTCACATGCATCAAAAATACGTTTTCAATATAATTGTTTCCTATGTAATTTGTCTTTAAATGGAAAATATGTTAGTATATTAGGTAATGGAGAATAATATAACTTTGAAAGCAAAAAAAAAAAAAAAAAAAAAAAGCTTT
This sequence comes from Nephila pilipes, assembly GCA_019974015.1. Taxonomy (NCBI): domain Eukaryota; kingdom Metazoa; phylum Arthropoda; class Arachnida; order Araneae; family Nephilidae; genus Nephila; species Nephila pilipes. The sequence goes on along the minus strand of BMAW01034871.1, from coordinate 2,486 downwards.
AGAACGCGCTGAAACAGAGTGTATAATTTTATTTAGGTACTTTCCCTTTTCTTCTATTTCAGTTTCATATTCGTTTGTTTTTTGTGACTTTAAGTTCTTGAAACATCCTGTCTTTTTTATGAAAAAATAATTATTTTATTCATAGGTATATAATGCGTAAGTGATAACGATTTTATTAGTAAGAGATACATGAAATTAAATAAACGTAAAATCAACATTATGGTAAATGTATTTCAAGAAACTTAATTGAAATCTGTTCAGTTGTTTGTTATATTATGTAAATATGAGTCATTAACTCGAAAACTGTTTTTGATTCCATATAAAAAATCGTCTTTATGGAGTAATATATTTGCACATAAAAGGTCTTTTATGCGACATGAGATCAGCTATCTCGTTAAAGTTATTAATAAATTCATAATATAAATCATAATTTTGCAGTTAAATATGCTTTATAATAATACATATAATTTCCTATTGAATAAAAACTTTTTTAAAGCTTATCGATGGAAAAGCGATGGAAAAGAGAAAATTGCAAAAATTGTTCCATTGAAAGTTTTTCAAAGGACAAATTTAACAATCAGAGGGACCTAACATTTTAACAAAAGCTATTATGTTATTCAATTAAATATTAGAATTGAAGTGAACAATATTATGACAGCAGAATAGACATTTGATTGACTGATTGACTTTCTTCCCCATAACCTCACTCGCTGACTCCCTCCCTCCCTCCCTCCCTCATTTATTTATTTATTGGGGATTAGTCAGAAATGATATTCAGAAAACACTGTATATTAAAAAAATGATTGGAAGACAATTTTGTAATTGAATAAGCCATTAGTTCCTTTTGGAGGCTAAATGATATTTTAGCATTTATACATCTGTATATTTATATATCTGTTTATGTAATGGAAATCATATTTATACACACAAATAAAAAAAGTGGAAGCAATTATTGATCAACAATTGTATTTACGTTTATATATCGTGTACTTACTTTTCTGTATGTGGCCGTGGTAGTCTAGTGACCTTGGTAGAGAATTCATGGTCGGCTTTGTTTCGTTGAATCTTCGGCTGATACTTCTTAAGACCAGCTGTGTAGTGCGGTTGTTGTACGTTAAATCTGTTTAGGCTCCAAGTCTTTCCCATTGGTATGACGCGTAAGTTTGAAAAGACAAATGACAGAGATTTCAGATGTCATTATCATCATATGACTGAAGTTCAAAATTAAGAAGTCCGTCGTTGATAGACTTCGAGTCACTTTTGAGTGCAACATTAATAGAATCAATAAACACTTTTCGGTATATATCTTTTTCATAAAGTTCTTTACAGTTATAACTCAGAAATTAGAAGTGTTTTTATAAGCATAACATTCTATACTCTAAACGTAATTATAATTTTAAAATTTAACTTTTGTTCAATAAAACCTTTTTCTAAAATTTTGCGATTCAAATTTCCTTTGATTTGTATACAAATTATGGGCAATATTTAAAATTCGCTAGTGTTTATCAGAAAAAAAATAAGTTCACTCTATAGAAAATAACATTATTTTATAACGTAGATATTATCAGAACTATAGGTACAGTAAATTTTGAAGAAAATTTATCGGAATTCTTTAAAAAACTCTTTTTGAGAAAAATGCGAATGCGAATACTTTTCCCTATGGCGTAGCCCGTTTTTTTCCCGAAGTTAAATTCCTGTTTTTTTTGGCGTTTTGTTCATCCAATTGTTTTCATAAATAATATATGAATGGAATCAGTTTATCTCCTCCTCTATTTTGACAGTAAAATAAAAAAAAATGCGAAACGTTAAAGTGTCTTAATATCTCAGTTACTTTAAGGTATAACTAATTGCAGGTAGACTGAAAACTAACTGATTCGCAAATCATAACAGAGGCTTGCAATTCTTTAAAATTGTATTTTCAATAGGGATAACAAAATAGCTTTGTTACTTTTTAAATACTCTTTAAAAGACATTCTTTTTATTTTGATTCATCTTTAAGCATATGTTAATGCTCTCGTAAAATATTAATTAATACAGACATAAAATTACTTTCAAAAATAGGAGGAAACATTTAGTTTTGCATAAAAGATTATTATTCTTTGCCCTTTAATGCATTCAAATAAATACATTTGTCTAAATTTTGAAGAGAAAGGTAAAAATTTGGTAGAATTAATAGTTTGTTGAAATTCGAAATGATTGTTAGACGAGAGCCATAGAGATAATGGAGAAAGGTAATGGAGGAATGGAAGGGGGGAATGGAGAATTAATTTATAATTTACATGAAATCTGAATATTTCAATATATAGCAAATTTAGTTAGTGTAGTTGTTGGTCCACTGTTTGCTTTTATTGGCTCAAGGGCCAAATTTGGTCAATCTGTAACGAACACTTGGTTATTTACTAGTAATTACGTTTGTGTGCATAATTATTATACATATTTCCGTAATTTAAACTAAGGTAAAAATTAGAGGAAAAAGATAAGCATTG
>BMAW01034861.1:0-13893 GCA_019974015.1 Nephila pilipes | reverse complement strand
AGAAGCCATTTTTCTTTTCATAGAAAAATAAGTTTGAAAGATTAGGGTTCGAATTTTAAATCTGCCTTCATTTAATTTGGAGGAATGTGACAAATAATGGGGAACGCTTTCGCAGATAGAAATATGTCCCAACATCAGTACCCTAATTTTGACATCATTAGTGTTTAGAGAGTACTTTAACATACTCCCAAACTTATTCCAATAAATAATTTTTTTACCCTGTAGGTATTTAGTTCCTTATTACCATTTTCCGAGCCTACTAAAGTCCATGCATGTAATCGAGACTGATACACGCTAAATTTGCTGCGGCTCAAAGCATTGCGGGATGTGGAAGTTAGGAGAAGGGGATGCCAGCTCAGGTGTCGTCCTCGTCACTTGAACGCGGTTCAAAATTACGAGATCCGTCGCCAATAGCCCTCGTGTTGCTTCTAGTGCGACGTTAATAAAATCAAACCCTTTTTATAAACACAAATATTGCACTATGCATAAGAGTATTCATTAGAAAGGAAAATTACTTTCAATACATAGGAAACATGTCATAATATGGAAAATATTAGCAATATGATAGAGTGGATTTTGAGAAAAGTGTACCAGAATCCTCAAACACTACAGTTTGAGAAAAACAGAGATATATTTTTCTGTATTACTAGGAGTATTTGTCTATAGTTTTCAAATTCAATTCAGTGGAGTTCTATTTACAAAATTTTTGTAAATAACAGGATTATAGAATCTATATTACGACCTCTAATTTTTAACAGCGAAGTAAAATTTAAAAAAGGTACAGAATTTGAAACAGTCCAAGGTTTTCTCGAAATTTTCAAAATTATGAGGATCGTCTTTAATAGTTCTCGCATTGCTTCTCTGACCGACCTTAATATATATACACTCACACTCGAAATTTTCATTTCGGTGAATATCCTCATTAATACGGAATAAAAACATCTGTCTAGATTTTTGTTAAGTCATTGTTATTTAAAAGGACACAGAACCCTAGGATAATTTTTTTTTAAAAAATGCAGTTATTTAAAAGAAAAAGTTCTCTATCCAGTACTATAAATTAGTAATCTGGCAAATACTGGACTTTCCAGTAATCCGGAGCTAACGGATTAGTGGAAAATTATTACTAATAACGCATTTAAACAACAAAATCTATCCGTCATATTGTATAAAATATAAAATAGTATACGCAAATGAAAAATCAAATTAACGGAATAAACTGAAACTGCAAAAAAGTACTATTTTACATTGATAGCCTACATCAGAAGTGGGCAGTTTATTTTTCGAAGATTTTATTTGGTGGCCTGTACCAAAAAAGTCAGAAAAATGCGCCTTATACCAAGGCTTTATTCCCGTGCGTAAAATCATTTAAAGCAAAACTAGGTCTAATTACATGGCAGGAGAAGTCAATTTTTAAAACGTTTTTATGTATTTCACTTAGTGTGTGCATGTGTCATCAAATTTTCGATCGTTAATTTAACCAACTTCTCATCAAGCTCGAACTTTGAGAATCGTTCTTACTCGCTTAACAATGCAGTATTTAGAAATTTGTGATAAGTTTTAACTAATGTTTTCTTCAATAATGCAGTTTAGCCCAACCACTTGGCGCGATTTCAGAAATTGGCACCTAACTTGGCATTTTTTTTTTTTTTTTTGGCTGAATGTTAAGTCCGTAAAACGGAACAGGGTAGCAACATTTGGCAAAATATCGCCAAATAATTTTTGTCATCAAGGGTGGTTGAGTAAAACTGCATTCAAACCATTTAATTTACCGGATGAATTAATTAATTTTAACGTTTTTATATATTTCACGTTTTTATGTATAACGTTTTTATGCAAGGTGTCTGTCTGTCTGTGTGTGTATCAGTGTGTCATCAAATTTCCTGTCTTTAATTTAACCAACTTCTCATCAAGATAGAGCTCTGAAATTTTGGGAACCGTTCTTACTCGCCTAACAATGCAATATTTAGATATTTGCGACCAGTTTTAACTAATATTTCAATAATTTTCTTTAATAAACTTTGCCACCATATACAATCGTTGGTTTTTATCTCGAATTATTATCATTTCGCTTTATTAGGAAAACGTAAACTGTCATAAAGTGTTTCTATCAAGATTTAGGATCGTCTGCAGAGTTTCAAGAACAAGGTCACGAGCAGTCATCATGAAAATTGAGTTTAAATTCAATTCGCTCTCTTGTTCCATCACCTGCTGATATTGACATACCATTGAAGGAGCTGCAATTTCAACGTATCGGTATGCAATCCGATCACGCAGTGAAAAAAAAAATGTTTAATGCTGCGTCATCAGTTGACTTTTATAAATTTTTGTCTGCTGAAGAACTTCCATGTATGAAAAAATTTGTTGGGAAAATGTTCTCACTCTTTGGGTCCGTATATATTTGAGAGGAAACTGTTTTTTGCTTGAAGATAAACAAGAATAAAAATAGTTGACCTTTGACAGTCGTTAACTTGGAGACTGTGATGAGAATCTCATTCCTGGTTAAAAAAGAAATGTAGGAAAGTGTGATAGTGTACTTTTGTCTCATTAAACTGACTCTAAAATTAAATGTGCTTGCAGCTACAGAAGATGCGAAATTGGCCCAAAAAAATAAATTGAATAAAACTGCATCTGTTTAATTTCCTTTATATTTATTGATTTTAATGTTGCATTTTATACTTTTACTGACATGCAAAGTTAACTAAAGAATTATATGCTTTGTTCTCCCGAAAAATGATTAGTGTAACAATAGGGCAACAATTTGTTGGGAAATTTCACATGAAATTTAGAACAACCGCTTCTGAAACTTATAAACTTATAATTTATTGAAAGAAGTGTACAGCAATGAATAGTTATTACGTGCACGTATTTTTGAGTAGTTTAAGTGTTTTCAAGATGGCTGAGAAAACGTTCAATATGATTCATTCCCGGATCGCCCTTCCACGTCAAAAATCGATGACAATATCGAAACAGTTTGCAGTCTGGTTCGATCTGACCATTGGTTAAGTATTCGTGCGATTGCTTAAGCTATTGGAATTGACAAAGAATCCGTGTAGAAAATTTTTCATAACAATTTTGACATCCAAAAAGTATGAGCTAAAAAGGTGCCTTAAATTATAACATTTGAGCAACAAGAAGCTCGCAAAAATGTTTGTACTGACACTTTGAATGCTTTTGAAAATGACTCAAACTTATTGGAAAGGATAATGACGAGTAACGAATCGTGGTATTTTTCGTATAATCCTGAAACGAAGGGCCAATACATGCACCTGAAGAGCTATCTTCAACAAGAGCCAAAAAAGCTCGAATGAGCAAATCAAAATTAAAAAAAAATGATGATTGTATTTTTCAATATTTATGGAAGTGTGTACCTTCACTGGGTTCCTGAAGGTCAAACTATTAAACAACATTACTAAATTCACTTTCTTGTTGAGCTCCGTGGAAGAATATGGAAGAACGAGCCGAATTGTGGAAGGGCAAGTAATTCCGGATTGTCTGTGAAGAGGTTTTTAAGTTCAGCATCCCTGTGTTAGATAACCCTTCTTATTCTTTGAATCTTGCGTTATGCGATTTCTATCTGTTTCCGAAGGTGAAATCTGCATTAAAAGGAACAATATTTGATTCCATTAAAACTGTGAAAGAGAAAGCGACATACGTCCTGATGGAGTTGACAGAAGAAGAATTCTAGCACTACTTGGAATAATAGAAGATTATCCTGAAGCGTTGTAGGGATAGAGGAGGGGTGTATATTGAAGGTGATAATAAATAAATATGCAAGAAATAAAAATAAAATGTCTCACAGCGTCAGCATCGTTATTAATAGCCACACCTTGTATATTTCATAAATGGCTTGAAATTCTTATAAAAGAATGTGAATGTAAAATTAAAAAAACGTTAACTATCAAAAACAAATTGAGTAATATCTTAAAAGTATTCGAATAAAATTGGTGCAAAATATAAATATCTATAGAAAGAAGCTTCTTTGATACTTTTATTGTTCAAACTATCTTTTTTCTTACCTCTAAAATAAAGAGAAAATAAAATACTTTTTTTTACGGTACTTAATATTAGCATCAGAATGGTAAAATATATAAAACTGAAATTAAATTATTAAATATACAATAATAATAAATACATTTAGTAAGCAAATCGAAAAAAAAAATGGAATCTTCTTAATACTCGGAGAAGGGAAACAGGAGTTTTCGAACCCCCAAAAAATTATTGTACTGTCCCAACACAGCATCAATTCTAGACGTGATCGAATGAATTCGAATTTTCTAAAGCAATTTTTTTTTTTTTTACAAAATGCTTTGGAATATCATGATACTCCATATTAATGATTTACTGAAACTGGTCAACATACTTGGAAATATAGAATTTCTGTGCAAAATGGTAACAGCTAAGAACTGTCCCACTATCTCTCGCGCTAGAGTGAAGGACTGAAAGTCGGAAAGAAATCACGCATCCGTCGCAGACAGAGGTTGCATAATGCATTTTTTTTGTCTTGGTGTGTGATATTTGCATAATAGAAGCAAACATTCCACACGGTGACGAATACAGATAAATGATCTTGCAGGAGAAGATAGACAATGATAATGCAATGATAGGTTCTATACCTATCTACACTGTTTGCATTTTTTTTCCTGTTATTAAACGAAAACATTCCGTGAAAATGAAAGCAGAAAAGTTATAAGTAATTACTATTCATATGAGCATTATAATCGTTAAATAAAGAGATACGTATTAAATGTAAAAAATGCTTTTAGTTTAATTGGCCCTCTATAAAAAAAAACACGCATATTTTAAAAATGACTCGAAAAAAAAATTTACAACTTTGAAACTTTAAATTCAGTTGTCCAAGGAACTTGAATTGAAATAAGAGTCAAAACAGCATTTACACTAAAACGCAGGGATTTAGGTAAACAGGGAAGTTTACCTAACAGAGACTTCTTTTATTAATTTAAGTACATTACTTTCATATCAAAGCAAGTTGCTGTGAATATAGACATCACATTTTATTTTGTTCTATTTTTTTTTTTTTTTTTTTTGCTTTATTCTAAGAAATATATTTTTGTATTTTTTTTTATCCTACTTTCTTATTACTGGTCAACTCTACTATACGGAAAACTTAAAGGGTCATTTTCTCAATGGAATGAATTTATTTCCTAAAAATAGAATGGTATTTTCATCATTTTGTTCAAAGTTTCTTAAAAACTATTTAGAATAATCAAGCAAAAATTTTACAGCTTTATTTTCATATATTTGTGTGTAATTGGTTCTAAAAGTGATCTACGTCGTTCATGTTTTGATGCATATTTTCAGGGATGGATGTATAATAAAATATGAAAAAGTTTTTGTTAAGAATTTTCAATAAGGCTTGAAAAAATTTAAGACCCTCATTGAATGTTAAACATGTTTAGTTTTATATAATTCTAAATATTTATTTCATTATGAAACAAAAATTATACTTTCTGAAGCAAACATATCTTTAGGATTATGCTCTCAAATCAATGCATTATTAAATAATGCGAAATAAAACATTATCTTAAAGCATTATTCTGTAAATTATTTAAGATTTCATGAGTATATGAAATTAGTTTATCAAAATATAAATCACAAACAACAATTTGTAACATTTCATTGAAAGTTTAAAAAGACATGGAAACTCGAAGAGAGGAAAACATACTCAATTTATTGCCTTTGACAGTCGTATGACGGTCTAAAACTAATTAAAATAGCCATAGACCAATATTCAGAGCTATAACGATTACATAATTTGTGTAAACACGAACTTCCAGTAAATGCAGAAGAATGTCCAGCGCGCGTTCGTTTAAATTCCGAGAGTTACTCTTCAAAGAGCTTAGTACAAGAGAAACGATTCACAAACACCGAACTGGGTCCTCGTAAACGGCGGAGAATAAACTTCGAGATGGGATTCTAACGGTTTCTGTTTACGGTGTTTCCCCAAAGAGAGTGACAGCCTTCACAAACAATGCATTCAAAGATTTTATCGGCCGTTGTTGTCCGCGCGGGATTTAAACTTCGATAATGATGCCAGCCATCCCATTTAGGGGCGGCCATTAAAAGATGGGAAATTGTCTCTGTAAATACTTTAGTGAGAGTTTGATGGTTTCCAGACGCCCGTTAATAGGCGCGCCCTCCCCCTATTTTGTCTCTCCCAAATCAAACATTTTATTCCTTTTACCCGACGATTTCGGAGAGGTCGTCGAAAGGAATGTGTTTCGCAAACTGATTTGTGGCTCCTAAGGCCTCCGTGGCTTGAAAGGAAAGTAATAAATAGGAACACAACCCTTACAGGTAAACTTTGGCTTTCATAGTCGCTGATGTTTCTGTATCAGAAAGCATTTTAATACAAATTTGATAATTTATGAGTGCAAACAAAACAAGTAATTTAAAAAAAAAATTAGGTCAATTCCTACTTAGGTCAACAAAGAAAAAGTTCATTTTAGTTATTTTTATTAAATAATTACAATTGATAGAAATATGTATATACATATAACAGAATCACAATATTAAGCGGCAAAAGAAAAAACTTTACAGCGATTTACACGCTTCATCACTGACAGTATTTATTCTTAAATTTATATACCGCTAAATATCTTATGTAAGAGAAATTTTTTTCTACTGTATAAAACAAAAATTAATTATTTGAAAATCAAATAAAAATGTTTTATGCTTCGCCGAGATTCGATCCGAAGATTCGATGCCGCCGCTCTACCAACTTTGCCATTGCAAGACAAATGACATAGCAGAAGCATTGGCTTGTTTCTTAATTCATCCGGTAATTTAAATGGTTGGAAAGCAGTTTTGCCAAACCATCCTCATCGACAGGAATTATTTGGCTGTATTTTGCCAAATATGGCTACCCTGGTTCGCTTCGAGGACTTAAAGTTCAGCCAAAAAAAATCACCAAGTTTAGCAGTTTTTGAAATCGCACCAAGTGGTTGGGCTAAACTGCATTTTCACCAATTAAAATTTAATGAATTAATTAATGTTTGAAAAAAACTGTATTAACATCGAGTCTCATCCACGACAAGTTTAAAAAAATGTATTTGAACTCGAGTGGATGAAAAAAAGTACTTTATTAACGATCGAAAATTTAAACAATATGTATAGGGAGAGTGTGAGCTAATAGTAGGAAATTTTTTAAAAAAATTAATTTTTGGGAGTGGAAATAAAGCATGTATTTACACTAAAAGTTTTTAAAACTAATTCAGTTGTCAAAGTTATCGCCCAGAAATGCTATTTAACATAAAATAAGCAGTTCAATTATTGATGTTTTGCTTAGGATATAGCATGCATACAAATACCGAGATTGGTTTTTTTTGCCAAATTAATATGTGTTACATTTACGCCTAAATCGGCATTCACGAAATGTAGCACGAAATGCCTCATCGCCGAAAGGAAAAGAACATCACTAATACGTATATTGTATCAACTTTGAATTTAAGATAAAGCAATGAAATTATTATTAAAACACAAATAAATAAGAGAACAATTAAAATCCAAAAGAAAGAAAAGATAATATTTAAAGAACTATGTAAAACAGATGAATAAAAATGGAATCAAGTTTGAAACTAAATGAACAGTTAGAATACCCAAGAAAACAAAACATGCACATTCCGACTGGGGACTGTATTGTGGGGTTAAACATGTTTTATGGTACCTTTTGGTACCATAAAACTTGTAATAAAACATAACTCTCCCCCAATGCATCTTGTTGGGTAACATAACCCTCCATGTTAATTATCACATGTAATGTACTCCTAATTATCACATGTAATAAAACATAACATAAAACATAACCCTCCCCCAATGCATCTTGTAGGGTAAAAATTGGATTACTCCAAAATTCAATTTGTAAATTAAAGAAAAAAAACAAGAAACCAAGAAGAAAATGAAAGGCGAGATATCTCAATAGTTAATTTTTTTTTCAAAAACCAATATTTTCCAGTCAAATAAAATAATCTTCACCTAAAAACTTTCCAATTGTAAAACCTTTTCAATCAGAAACTATCCATTAACATTTCCCATTAAAACATCCAATTAAAATATCAAAAATAGCCCTTCAATTAAAAGCTATCCAATTAAAAATTTAAAAGTTTTTTTTTAAAGTACTAAAACAGTATAATTAAACCTCATTTTAGTTAAAGTTTTAAACTTGAAAAACAACAAAATACCCAAATCCATATTTTTCAAGAAGAATCAATTCAAGTTACAAGGATGCAAAAGCCAAAATGTAGATCTTGTGACATGTGATCATGAATTACAGTGCAATAGGTTCAAGAAACCTTTTAAATGAAGATGTCTAACATTATGCACTGTTGCCAGATAAAATTTTACCATACATATTAGTTGAACTGCAATTTTCAACTAAAAAATTCTAAATTAAAGAAACTTCCGTTTCGTTGCATCAGTTTTTCCCCTTACAATTCACGTATCATAACACTATAACTTACTTTAAATAGGGTGTTCCAAAGCTCACGAGCAAAAATTTAACAGGTGATAGAAAATATCTGAACAAGCAATTTTCACTTTGCAACGCATAGGTGGAGAGCAAGCGGTGATCCGATAGACGGCGCTGTAATGGAAAGCATAAAGCGCGAGTTTTCTTACACATCGTTGCTTATACCATGGTTTTCAGGAGGCATGGTCTTTTCTTGATTACTGTATGTCTCTATGCCTCCTGAAACCCACAGTATTGACAATAATGTTCCAGAAAACTCGAACGTTTTCACCGCGCCATGTGTAGCAAATTACCGCTTGCTCTCCGTCTATGCATTGTAGAGTGAAAATTGCTTGTTTATATATTTTCTATCACCCCTTAAATTTTTTCCTATGAGTTTTAAAACACCCTCTATAGCACAGCAATGTAAAAGAGCTTACCCTACTTCACGGAAAAATAATCTTAGATAAATTATATGCCCGGATGCGAGTGACAAATTCGTTTTTTCTACCAAATTTAGGAATTTTTTATAGTTTGCGTTACATGGCAATTGGCATGTTAGAATACGGCGTAAAATGCATCATAGCTAAAAAAATGGAGGAAAAAAACCGCACTAATTCTGGCGTGTAACTGCATCATCTCTCATCTCCTAAAATTATTAAGTGAGCGCAGAGCAACTAGTACATTCAAAAGTTAAAGATGCGCTTAAATTATAATTTAAATATAATTAAACAACATTTAACAATAATTAGGAGTAAACTCGATTTCCTACATTTTTTAAAGTTACTTTAAAAATTTTAAAAATGTAATAAACTTAAATATTGGAAATTAACATTTTTCTTACCAAAAGTATGAATTTTAATACATTTGTTTCAAAGGATATATTTTTCTATTTTTCATCTTGATTATTCATTTTTTGTTTGCAATATGATCTCTATTACATGATAAATGGCTGTAACATGATACACATACATGATAAATGGTTGTAATAGAGATCATATTACAAACACACGCAATTGTATTAATTAATTGAATTCTACAATAAAATTCTTCGAAAGGTCAAAGAATGGCAAGAGAAATGTATAATTTTTAAGAATTACTATATTTAGAATTCTTAAACATAATAAATAAAAATTTAGTTTCTATCTCGATTATTTTTAGCAATAATCAATTAAAACTTTTGGGTATGAGGTTTACTTCAACATACAGTTTCCTATTCAATTAGTATTAATAGCCGTAATTTAGAGCATTATGTACATAAAGATCAATTTATATGTAGAATAAATTTTATCCAAGTTATTTCAAATTAGTCGCTTCGAATATACGATGTCCCATAAGTAGTAAAAGGTTATTGTGTAATCAAATGCTTGAAACAAAATGACTTTCGCATTTTTTTTCCAACTCAAAATAAGCATCTCTTTCATACTTCTACCTTTTACTTCCTCTCTATATTATAATTACCCTCGTAAATATACTATTAAAATATTTTTAAACTAAAGAAAACAACATTCTTATGAATTATTTAATCACTAGTTTCCGTTTCTCATATCCTGTATTCTTTTCTTAATTCTCAAAATTTTCAAAAGCCATTTTATATATTATGGTATTACATATTAATGCACATTTATAGTAAATTTTTCTGTCCAAAGAAATATTTATTACAGAGTCGTAAATAAGGATATGCAAATAAAGTGTAACATCTATATAAGTTATCTTCTTTCTTTTTAATAAATATTCGGTAACCCAATTGTTTTAAATAAATGAAACGTATTATTCAAATCCATTTCACATAATTACATTATATATATTTACAAATATTAATTTGAAAGGCAAATAGAAAATTTTAATTATTCTTTTTTATAATCTTATAATTGTTCTTCAAAATTTAATGCTATTGTCATCATTAACAATCCTTTCAATTTGAAAAGACTTCATCGAAAAATATCCCTTCAGGGAAATAACTATTGAATGAGCAGGAACTTGATTTTCCCGAATGCAATTTCTAGTAAAAGAATTAGAAAGTTTGTATCATTCTGTTTGGCAGAGAAGGGACAAGTCTAGTCTTTTATTAGGAGCTGGGATATGCATTTTTTTACGAAGTACCTAAAAAGGAGCGTTTCTTTTCCCTACGGTAAGAAACAACAATTGTCTTGGGTGAAGACGAGGCACTTATGTTTCGGTGGCTACTGCCGATCCCTCAACAGTTCATTAAAATTCATCGATGTGTCTTTGTTTTCGGAAAAGGTAGTTCAATAAACGCAAAAAACAGTGTCATGTTGAAAGAGATTTTACGATGATGATTGTTATTATTAATTAAAGTCATACAGGAAATCAACACAAGAACTATTGGCAACAAATCTCGTCGTTCCAAATCTCTATCAAATGACAAAGACGACACCTTGCACCTCCCATTCTAAGCTTCTACACCACGCCAACAGGAGGACTTGAGACCTTGAACAGATTTAACGTACATCAACCCCTCTACACGGCGGGTCTGTAGTAGCACCAGGACTCGAATTCATGACTCAATGAAAACATCGATGGCCGGGAGTTCGTGATCATGACCATTTGGCTAACAATGAAAATAAGACATTTTGTAATGTTCCCGTATTACTTCCTTCTTCAATTATTCATTGTACTAATCAACACAGTCACTATTGATTTCAATCCTAGCAGTCACTCAATTCGAACGTATTAAGTATGAAAGTAATCTACGTAAAAGATAAAAATATTTGGTCAAGTCTGTGGATTTTTTTCCTGTATACGGTTTGGCCGCGGTAGCCTTGTAACCGGCGATTTTCGTCGAGTTGTGGGTTTGAGATCTGATTCCACTAAAGACACGTCGTGCAGCCGGGATTGATGCGCATTCGGGGCTCAAAGTCCTCCCGTTGGTATGGCTGGAAGTTAGGAGAGGGTTGCCATTCAAGGGATCGTCCTCGTCACTTGACCGAGGTTCAAAATTACGAGGTAATTCATTCCGAAATACGTTTCAATTTAACGCTAAATATTACAATTTATTATTTATCTGAATTTACCGAATTGGATTCGAGTTCTAATTAGAACCTTAAATAGGGATCCAATCACTATTTTTGACCCTATGTCTCTTTACTCAGCTGTTTCTTTGATGATAACTTCCTCTCACTATCTCGACCACCAAACATTGTTTTAAACTCTACTCTGCTTACAAATACATTTCCTAAATCCTATTCAGAAAACTTCTATAATTCTACTTTGATCTACGTTAACCATGTATCATTCATTGGTAAATATTCTTAATTCAAAGACATCACATAATTCCTCGACGGTTTGTTCAAAATAAATAAAGAAAGAACACTAGAACTCTGCCATAATTTGTGTTTTCTTACATTATAACCTTAAAGAGGGTATCCGAATAGGAAACATATTTGAAAGCTGCTATACACTGAACATAAATTACGAATAACACTTCCTCTCCATTGAGTCGAAAAAAATCCTCTTTCTCCCTAGTAGTGACCCAGAACTTGAACACCAGATGGCAGCACAGCCTAGAACTACGGTTTGCATATGCAAAAATGCTTGCTTCTGTGTGTCGAACTAAAACAACCGCGATGATATACGGCTACGGCGCACGTGTCGACGATACTGCAACTCAACTAAAGACAGCCGATGACGCCAAATGGAAAACGGTTCCAAACAAAATTCAATTCAACTGGAAGGGGATGTATATCAATAGTAGTAATGGCTGGGAAAGCGATCTTCTCTACAGATACCAATGTTTCTTTTCGTATCATCACGATGGTACTGGAGAAGGAGTATGCAGCGTCTTTCTACAGCAACAACGACTGAAGCTAAAACGTCTTAATAACTAGTCAGAAAGAGATATCTCTTTTAATCTGGTTGATGAAGGAGCAACAAAAACCAACCGTTCACTCGTTCTGATTCACTGAACCAGGATTCGATGTGCCGCCCCCATTCAAGGACTAACAGCTCTCTCTTCCAAGGAGTTTAAAAACACCTAACGCCTAACACTGTTTATTGAATCTTTTTACAAATGATGCAAGACCACTCCCACTCTTAAATAATCTTCAACGTGCCTGAATCTTAGTTAAGAAATAAACATTTAAGTTCCAGCTTACAAACTCCCCCTTTTTTTAATGAGTCCTTTTTCGAATAAGATTGAGTAAGTCCTCTCTCAACCACTCAAGATCAACTACTGTAATTCACTCCTATTTCTGATTTACTAACATCCACGATTACGCATTATCAGCAATCCATCTCCCTTAAAGTTCCATTTCACTTTTTCTTCATTATTCTCAGATCAATTCATTGCTTTTCTTATATTCATCAAATTGGCGTAATCTCGTTTCGTTTGAACGGAAAGGAATTGGCATCTTGAACATAAGGTCAGAAAGTAACCCCAGATTTTAGTTACGGGAAGGTTCAGAAATAGCCTAACGTTGCAAACCTAATTTCTACATTAAACTTTGATACAAGCTCATATAAAATAATACGTTCTAAATAGCTTTAATAATAGCTTAGTGGAGAACCAGTTATTTTTGTGCATTTGACATAAACACTGTAACTCCTCCAATAAAGATGAGTTCAAAAAAAAAAACTATTTAACCAGTTTGCTCATTGTTTAAATACACTATTTCAAAACAAATTAAATAGGTGGGTTGGATAACTTATCGCTTCCCCAGTTAAATATAAAGAATTATACTTATCCCCTTGAACTATACTTATCATATGAACTATACACCTTGTACTATTTTCTATGCTTCTTGCACGTTGCAAGGAATTATCGTACAGCTTACCCCATCTCAGTATTTTTTAGGATGGACCAGAGCACGGCTATTAGACAATATGGACTCCACATCTGACACCGTTACGCGCCTGTCCGCTAACACCACGATCTGTACTCTAGCAGTGTTGTTTTCATTCGTATATGAGGAGGGACACCTTTTTTGATCTTCATCCTCCACACTCTGCTTTAATTCGCTGAACATGTAACACCAGTGTCCAACCATTTGACGAGACATGACTTGTCCACCATGCATGGTCTGAGACGTCTATGGATAACTGGTCCCATTCATATCGGTTAACAGCACGCACGTCCATTGCCGATCGCGTTGTCAGTTTCGTCTCGGGCACTCTGGTCTGCTGCTATTCTGTTTTCTTCATCGCTCTGCGCATGCGTTAGTCCTTCGCCAATGACGCTACTTCCGTCGTTGAACCAGCAAAGGATAAGGCTTCTTATGGTGGTTATTTGCGTCTTCTGGTGTACCATGTGCTCTTACAAAAAAAAAAAGGACCTTTCTCTTGGAACATCCCTCGTACATACTTAGCACTTCTATTTATTATCATATAAGAACAGATTAAAAATGGATCCCAAAACACGATAATTTTTTTTTTGCTGTAGTTACTAAGTAGGCTTTCATCTGAAATGTGCT
>BMAW01034859.1:113443-162203 GCA_019974015.1 Nephila pilipes | reverse complement strand
CGTTATAAAAAGATAATAAATAGTTAGCTTTTAATACGGACTGTTGTTAGTGTGAACTTTCTCCCGGAAGTGTTTTTTCTAGCGAGTCAACTGACACTGGTTTAGGAGAGAAGGTTGTTGATTCGAACCCACGATGAGTGGGTTTGGAGAAAACTTGTCCGTTCTTCTTGTGCAGTGGTCAAAACAACTTTGTCAAAAGGGATTTTACTTCGTGTTAGTTCTTGATCATTTTAACTTCGGTCGTACTCGTCATAGAGAGCCGCCGCATACTCTCTGTCCAGTGTCATCGTGATGTATAATCAGGAGACTTTGTGCACAATATTTATGGAAGTTTGCTTTTCTGGCTTTTCCTACAGTTTGTAAACATCTCCATCCTGTTGTATTGAGTGTTGGTTTTGGATATTTAGTTTTATTAACGTTATCAGCTTTCTCAGTTGAGATGGAGGATCTGTCTGATGTGTGTGTTGCAGCCGGTATAGTTGGATCCACAAAGGCAAGGTTATTGTCGTAAGTATAAACCAGTAGTTCTTGGCTGTGATGCCACCTAATATGACTGGTACACCACTAAGACGGGAGGCATTTTATCACCACATTGAGTTTATTTTTCTATCCCGTGGCAAGGTAGGTAGGTTGATCTTGAGTATCAGGGATGATTTAAGCCTTTCATCTGTCGTTCCGGATAAATCTACTCCATTCTCCTTTTGTAGTGCTCTTAACACTAAGGTCAAAATGGATTCTCCATGGGGTTAATTATCAAGGATGACTTTGGTCTTCATCCTTGAATAGAACTACCGCAGACGCCCTTTTCAATATTATTGTGATGATACTGAATAACCAAGCGACTTTCAGAAAGATATAGGTAGATGTTTACTTTTTCAGCTATTACTGCATTTCAGGAACATTTACACCATGCTGCATTGAGCGGATAGTTTTCTTTGATGTTATCGGCTGTCTTTAGAAGATAGGGTGGATCCAGATGACGTGAATGCCGTAGCCATTAAATCACTTGTTGTGATTCATAAATGGTTGTCTTAGACACACAAAGGAAAATTTTGCATTTTAAAAATGAGTAACCAGTAGTTCCAGGCTGTGCTGCCATCATATCCTAGGTCATCATTTCGGTGGGAGAGATTTTCCATCCAAGTTGGGTTTCCCCTCTTACCCCCTGGCGAGGGATGTTGGTTGATACTAAATGACAAGGGTGATGCAAACCCTCAATCTGTCGGTCTGGAGAAAACTCATCCGTTCTTATTTTGCAGTTGGCAAACGTTCTTATTTTGATTTCTAGACGAAAAATGACTCCTGGGATTAATTATTGTGGCATTTTAATTTCGGTCATCGTCGTTGAAGAGAGACGTCACAAACTCAATTCATTTGTGATGGGTCAAATAAACGAAAATAACAAAACTCCAACGTCACTGGTGTATTGTGAAATTGACGATGTCATTTATCGTCTCTTAGTGGATTCCTACAGGTTCTAATTAATAAATATCAAAATAAATATATATACGGGTATAATGCATCAGATTCACAAGGAAGATAGATTTAAAAAAAATAAATATTTTTTCAACCATTTCAGAAATGACTCAAAAATATCTGCTTTGACGACAGATAGTGTTACTGACAAAAGTTAGTGTTACCATTGTGCCTGCCATCTTTTAAACGGTTCCTAAGCTAATGTGACACTGACTTATAGGTTAATTTTAATTGGATGGCCATTTCCAACCAAATTAAAATATTATAACTGGTTAACTCATGTATTTTTCTTCAACTGACCCCAAACAATTTTTCATATGACGTTCATTGTATTGAAATCCTTTCAACTTTAATGAACCGCGATTTATGTAAATTAAATAGAAATATTCAAGAGAAGTGAAAAGGATTGATGAGATGTATTTATAAACGGAGGCGAGCTTTATATTCACAATTGATTATTGGACGGTGCTTATACACCAAGCTACCATACATACACCGAAGATTTATACCTCTTCAAATAAGAGTATAGAGGTATAGGTTTCAAAGTTAGAGAGAAGTGTGGATCTGTATAACGATAAAAAGTCGAACACCCCTTATTAGTTCTAATGTCCCGAACCCGATTAGTTAAGTGTCTTTTAGTAATATTATTCTGTGGATTCTGAAGTATGATGGGACATAATCCAAACACATGATAAAAATTATTTTGAATGTCCATTATACTAAAATTCATATACACAGAATTTGAATTCAATAACCGCTTATGCTAAAAAAATGATAGAAACTGTTGAATTGCTTATTAATGATAGAAAACTTAAGAAGCGAATGTTACGGGAGCTCTCTTCCCCGGCATCGCATTATAATTGGTTCGACATCGAGTAGCCATCGTCATTTTACAACGACTGTTCATCATTACGAATGTGGTTATTATATAACGAGACTGCCCCTGCTATAGAATAAGTACGCATGCACTAAACGCGAGCGATTGATAGCTGCTTAGAGTGAAGCATTCTCTTTCGAATGCAGTTCCTCTCGCTTCTATAAGCAAATCCATACATTTGTAGCTTTCGTTGAGATTAGAGTTATTACTTCTTTTGACTTCGCCCGAAAAATGATAAGTAAGCAACGAATGGTTGTAAAATTTACAAGAATCTGAGAAAGTTCGCTAATGAAACTCATAATTTAATGAAAGAAGTGAATGGCAATGAATGTGCAACGCTTTCACATGTTTTCGAGTGACTTATGCATTTTCAAGATGCCCGAGAAGACGTTGAACGTGATTTACGCCCGGGTCTCCCTTCCACGTCAAAACATTTGACAATATCGAAAGAATCGGTAATCTGGTTGAATCTGACCGCCGGATGAGTATTCGTGCGATTTCTGAGACTGTAAGAATCGACAAATAATCCGTGCGACAATTGTTTCCATCAAAACAATGCGCCGACTCATTCCACATTGTTTGTCAGGAGGTTTCTCGCCAAGTTCAGCAACCCAGTGTTAGATCATCCGCCTAATTCGACCGCTCTTGAGCCATGTGACTTCTATTTGTTTCCTAAGGTGAAATATGCTTCATAAGGAGCAAGATTCGAGTCGTTGAAACCGTGAAAGAGAAAATAGCACGCGTCCTGAAGGAGCTGATAGAAGAAGACTTAAAAGCACTGTTTGGAACAATGGAAGATTCGCATGGAACGTTGTAAGGATAGAGGAGGGTGTGTATTGAAGGTGATAAGAAGTAAATATGCATGACATTGAAATAAAATGTCTTAACGTGACGGTCTCTCTAAATTTAATAGCGAAACCTTGTACACATTGCAAATCAAACAAAAATAAAAACGATGAAAATGTTCCAAAGAATCTTCTGCATCGGAGGCGAAGACGATCTCATCAGCCAGAAAACATACGGTAAAGAATTTTTAGGATTCGAAGGGCAGCTTAGTCAGGATTTATTCATCTATCATTTTCTAGGAAAGTGAAGCCGCTATGTGGCGGCCAAAATTTTGCAGTGAATGATGTAATTAATCTTCCTTGTCAAGTCATTCCTATGAAACCATAACTTAACCGACGATTTCTTAGGAGACTGGTACTATAATTCATCGGCCGAACATTAAGGTGGAAGACGTCACCAAAATGAGTGACTTCTAGGAAGCGAACCAGTGATGTGGTTTCCTCGCATTCAACGCTCTATAGGAAACCACGCCATAAAATTTACGTAAACAACATTTCAGTCCCGGCATCCGCCGCAATATTGCCGCCTCCAGATAATGGCTCCGCTTTCCTACAAAACCATAATTTTAGAGAAAGGAAACAATCATTGAATACAACTGCAGGGAAATATCCATTTCCTTAATATTTCATTTCTCCTTTCCAGAACAGGTATTTTTTGAACAAGCTTTGTATATTGTTCTTGGGAAAAGTTAACTTTAAAAGTCGAAATATCTTTTAGAATAAATTGTTTTCGGTGTCTGTTTTTCATCTCAAAGTAAAGTTCTGGTGACCTAGTATCAAAATTTAAGGATGCTTCCAATATTTCTCTCCGCATCTTCTATTTCCCGTTTGTTTCATGTATTGTGTTTCCATTGTTCAGACTGTTTTATGGATGAAACTTCTTATTTAATATGTTGAAGTTTGTTATTGGTTTTCTTCAAATGGGTCGATTCTCTTCCTTTTTATTACATCCTGCGGTTTCCATTGATTTTAAGAAGAATGAAATAAATTTGATTTAGTGTCGCTCACAATGATGCACTGTAAGACAGTTTGTTGTGAAATAAATTTATAGAAACTTTGAATGTATTGTTTAAAGTTCTCAAAACTATGGTATTTTGTTTAAGTTAGGTTGCATCATAAATATTACACTGAATCATAAAAATTTACGTAATTTAGTGATTGTTATATTGAATATACATTTTTTCGCTTCCAGAAATTCAGACATTTGGCGAATAAATATTTTTTTTTCATAATTAATCACAGTTGCTCACAAAAGATCAAAATTAAGCTCAGAAAAAGGCGAAATAATATTTTCTATCATCTCAACATTTCTAAATTATTTTAAGAGAAAAGAATTTGAATTCTAAAATCTTTAAACTTTTGAACTATTTTTAAATTCCTACTATTAGCTCACACTCTCCCTAAATATATATTGTTCAAATTTTCAATCGTTAATAAAATACTTTTTATTCACCCACTCAAGTTCAAATACATTTTTTTTAATTTGTAGTGGAGGACACTTGATGTTAATACAATTTTTTTTAAAATATTAATTAAATTTAATTAAATTCAATTCGGGAAATGGCAGTTTAGCCCCACCACTTGGCGCGATTTCAAAAATTACCAAACTTGGCCTTATTTTTTTTTTTTTTTGGCTGAACGTTAAGTTTACGAAGCGGACCAGGGTAGCCATATTTGGCAAAATACCGCCAAATAATTCCTGTCGCCAAGGGTGTTTGGGCTAAATTTCATTGCAATTATTTAATTTACCGGAAGAATTAATTACTTTTAGTTTTATATGGGAGAAAAAAAATTCCACTTAATATTGTGATTCAGTCCTATGTATATACATATTTATATTAATTGTAATTATTTTATAAAAAGTAACTAAAGTCAAATTTTTCTCTGTTGACCTAAGTAGGAATTGGCATTAATTTTTTTTATATTACTTGTTGTTAATTCCGTCTCATGTTTTTTCCGCTTTTAACTACAAAGGGCTTACTTAAGGTATCCGTACATCTTCGGAGAAAAATTTTTGAAGCTAAAATATAACCAAAAACTGTGGAAAACACATTTAACTAACAATCTGCTTTTAATTCAAAAGAGAAAAAAAATGGGGATTGGTAAATGTGGTGAAAATGGTACTTAAATTGAATATCAGAATAACGCTCATAACTTAAAAGTAAACAAAAATATCATTATTTTGTGAATTTTATTTTATTCATCATAACATTTTTTGGAGCTGGTACTACTTTCATGATGAAAATCATTTTACTACAATTTTTATTGTGTTTCGAGTCAAATAACAATGAAAAATCAAGAAAAAGTTATAGCAATAGTGATTTGCGCCTTTGTTATTAAAATCGTACCAGTTTTACAACCTTGAAAGTAGTAGAAGTTCTTAAAAACTATATAAGGAAGATACTTGCAAAATTTAAATTAATTTGGTTCATAACTTGCTCTGTTATCTATGTTGCCATACGTAAATATGTCGAGAAAAGTCCTTTTGAGAAAAATCAAAAATAAACCTTCAAAGACAATTAAAAATTCGCTATCAAGTAAAATTCAATTCCTTGTAACTTAAATAAGGTATACGCAAAATTCAAACACTATTAGAAAGAATAAAGTGTAAATTTTAAACTGACATTAAAATTAGAAAATCGAAAATTTTGACAAAAAAGGCGTTTTAAAGGTGTACGGATACCTTAAAAAATATTTCCCCCGAAGCTCACGAATGAGTCACATACTTGAAATATGTCTTCCACTTGTTACGGTGAAACAGTCTTATGCATCCGCTTTAAAAAACAAGCGAATAGAAAAATACAAAATTTGGTAGAACTGTGCTTTATAATATTATTTGTTCAATTTTTAATAAATTTTTCACCAGCCATGATTTTAAAAAAGGGAATTACATATCTTAAAGTTCCATGTCTGATTTAAAGTTAACATGCTTCAGTAAGAAAACTTAAAAAGGAATTGTACACTTCTGCATGTAAAGCATTATCGACATCGACTTTCAAAACTGTCAAAAAAAGTTTTCGAATCTTGTATAATGCGTAATTTTGCGTATTTCCCTTCGAATAACGCTTTGACATTCCTTATTACTTTCATGAATTTTTGTTCCTCTACCCCCGACTGTCTCAGAGTTGATACACTCGTTTCGGTAAACCTTTTCTTTATCAGCATGTTATCTCGGATTTTTTTTTTTTTGTGACGAAAGTCATCGTTTGTTCTTTACGATTGGGAGGTATGCGGGGTCTAGTTTCGTAAAAAATTCCTATTCGATCTCCTGTGCTTCTATTTCGCAGGTTTTTAGCACGCAAGCGCAATTTGGGTTATTTCTGTCTCGGGTTTCTAATTTCTCTCATTTGTAGCATAAGTTTGCTGATGCAAATTGGAACTGTATGATATGTTTCATTTACGATATATAATATAGAAAGAAATAAAATCTCTTGTTTTTCAATTCGTGAGCTTACGAACCGTGAATTTACGGGATATGACTGTATAATGAAACTTCTGGTTCAAAAATTTTCCAGTCTTTTCATTATACTGCAAGATTACGAAAACGCCCAGCAGCATTTGCTTCAGATAACACTGTTTCCATTCATCTAACTGTCCATCTTCTTACTGATTCCGTTTAAACGACATATCTTAAACATTAAAAATAGGCCGCTGTAGCCTAGTGGTCAAGGTCGTGGACTAGCGGCTGGCGGTTTTCGTTCAGTCGCGGGTTCGATCCTTGGCCACCAAAGACCAGCCGTGTAGCCGGGGCTGATGCACGCTAAATCTGTTCGGGGCCCAAAGTCCTCCCATTGGTGTGATGTCGATGTTAGGAGAGGGGGGTGCCAGCTCAGGTGTCGTCCTCGTCACTTGACCGTGGTTCAAAATTACGAGGTCCGTCGCCAATAGCCCTCGTGTTGCTTCTAGTGCAACGTTAATAAAAAATTAAACTACACTAAACATAAAAAACAATAACTCAAGGCTAATAATTGAAGATCAATATACAAAAATACAACACAAGTCATACACATATATATACCACACAGATTTCTCCGACTGTTAATTACATAAGTGAGGAATTCTTTAAAAAACTCAAGGAGCGTATAATTGTTTCACTCAAGTTCGTACATATTAATCGTATCTTTTACTTTTATTTTCTTTCCTGCAATGGTAAGGGTTGAAGTAATGTCTTAACCTTAACTTTTGGAGATCTGTGTATAAATGCATAAATAATATGCAATATGTTTGTATTAATATATGTGCGTATATTTATTTAACATAATAGTTATTTTCATAATGATTTTTGAAAATTCAATTAAGTCCATAAATAGGGTGTTTTGAAACTCATCGGCAAACAGTTAAGGAGTGATAGAAAAATCTAAACAAGCAATTTTCACCGTACAATCCAAAGGCGAAGAGCAAGCGGTGAACCGCCAGATGGCGCTATAAAGGACAGCATAAAGCGTTTGTTTTCTTATTCATCGTCATTTCTACTGTGGATTGTATGAGGCATGACGACGTACAGTAATCAAGAAATGGCCATAACCTGTAAAATCTTCAATCCTGTCAGTGGTTTCATTATTCGTATGACATACAGGGCGTTTCGAAACTCATAGGCAAAAGTTTAAAGGGTAATACAAAACACACACTTAAGAAAAACAATTTTTACCATACATGAGGACAGCAAGCAGCGAATGGTGAAGCGGTAGTTTGGTGATAAACAGTAATTAGGAAAAGACCATACCTCCAAAATTCCTTGGTAGAAATGAGGATGTATAAGAAAACTCGCATTTTATATTTTCAATTATAGCGCCGTCTTGCGGTTTACTGCTTGCGCATCGAGCGGTGAAAATTGCTTGTTTAGAAGTTTTCCATCATCTCTTAAATTTTTGCTCACGAGTTTTGAAAAACCCTTGTATCGTGATTTCGTAAATTTACCGATTATTTGAATTTAGGTAATGATGTATTATATTTCTGCATATTTTAATTTCTTAAAAGTTAAGGATATATTTTTGATTCTCAAATTAGTTACTAAAAGATTCGGATAACTTATAACATTCGTATTAAAACAGAAGGGGGGGGATGTGTTGAACAAATATTCAATATTTTTACAGAAAGTTTAAAATAAATATTTCTTATTTTTTCCTCTTTGAAATTTATATTTTTCATTCAAATGGGAATTTTTTTTTTTTTTTATTCTTTTTTGGAAACTTTTTATTGAAGTTTCGTGCAAAATATTTTTCAAACATGAGTACTTATGAAAATTCCGGGTATAAATATTTTAAAAATCCTTAAATTTATATTAAAGACTTTCCACACAACGGAATTTAATTACCCAATAGCAATATAAGGAGTAAATGATCGTAAATTGAACTTATCAAAGAGAAAAAAAATATGTTACGGATAAATAATTAAAATATTTAACTTTCGTATTAAAGTGTTAATCTTTGCTGAAAAACATGCAAATATTATTTTCAGATGTTTTAAGTAATGGTATTTTACAATTAATAGGGATTAAAAGGTTTATTAAAACTATTTATCAAATTTTATTCCAAAGTTATCAAAAAATTCCGATATTTTTTTCACGAAGGAAAAAATAATCGTTCCCTTATTATTTTAATATAAGTTAAATTTCGATCAATAAACTAGTAGAAAAATATCTACACTAAAAATTTTAGTACATATTATAGTCTACTTAAGTTATTTTAGTAAAATGTAATTATTTATTTTAAACAATTATTGATTTAAAAATTTATTTAAAGAGTTATGTTGATTAAAATTATCTTAGGCGCTACAGTTCATAAAAACTAATAACTGAAAGAAAAAAAGAATTTTAATTCCAGCCAAACGATTTCAAAATAAGTGATGACGAGAAAAAAATATTTTTACAATAATATATCACGTTGGAAAAAAGCAAACGATTTATAAACAATTGTGGAAGTAAGAAATCATTTTAATAAGTTGTAATCCTGAATGGACTGACAAATATTTTCAATTAAATAAATTGGATATCTAGATAGGTTTTTTTTAATAGGAAGGGTATCACGTTTATATGCATAATTTACGTACTAATTATTCTCTTCATTTTCTTAAAAAAAAATCAAATTATTAGCATTACCATAACTGCTGTCTAGCACAGAACGTGTAGCAAATTTATAAGAATATTATAGTGCTGTAAAAATCGAATAGTTAGGCTTAACAGATAATACAATTTCTAATTTCGTACGCTATCGATAGTTCCTTAGTGGATTTCATTTATGTAGAAACAAAACATTTTTAACGCGATCTTAATGTATCTGTATTTTGTGATTACAGTAATTATTCAGGAGGGAATTGAAGATTATCTCTTTAATATAAGCTTCCCTAAAGATATTTAAGTTCAAATACTTTTATGTTTAGATTGCCGTTATTATGCTCGCATTCTAACCATAATTACTACCTTAAACATGCTATTTATTCGGAAAATAAGTTGGTAACTATAACAGCAAACAGGAACTAACATTTAATTATTGTAATTCTTAAGTACTAATGTATTCAAAACTTGTACTAATAAATACTCTCTAATTAAAAAAAAATTAAAAAATATAATTTGCATAGGGTTTATCCGACCTCTCTTACTGCTAACTGAAATTGTGACGGCATTTACATTTTATAAGAAACTAAAAACACATGATAGATGGTACTACATATACACTTAAATTTTTTAAGAGAATTTAGCTTTAAAATTAAAGTTTCCATTTTGTTGTAGGTTATTCTAAGTGTGGCTATTAATTACCGAGACTGGCACTGCTACGAAAGGAGTACGCATGCGTCAAAACCAGTGACCTACAGTTGTTGAGTGTGAAGCCTTCTCTTTTGAATGCAGTGTCTCTTGCTTCTGTAAACAAATCCGTATAGCCGTAGCCTTCGTTCGCATTAGAGTTATTAATTGTTTTGAAGGAAAAGTGAGCAACGAATTGTTGTGAAATTTCACATGAAACTTGGGAAAAAATGTAACTGAAACTTATATTGTATTGAAAGAAGAGTACAGCAATTAATGTTCATCGTGTGCACATGCTTTTGAGTGGATTTACCGTTGTCAAGATGGGCGAGAAGTCGATGTAGATCATCGCCCTTCCATTTCAAAAATGGATGACGATATCGAAAAAATAGGTAATCTAGTTCAATCTTACTTTCGGTTAAGTATTCGTGCGATTTCTGAGACTTTAGTAACTGACAATTAGTCTGTATAGCAAATTTTTCCTCCAAGGTAATGCGCCGGCTCATTCCACATTGTCTGTCATGAGATTTCCAGCCAAGTAGAGCATATCAGTGTTAGACCATCCGCCTTATTCGTCGGATCATGCGACTTCTATCTGTTTCCTAAGATGAAATCTACATTAAAAGGAACAAGATTAGAGTCCGTTGATGCTGAGAAAGAGAAAGTGGCACGCGTTCTGAAAGGATTGACAGAAGACTTCCAGCACTGTTTCGAGAAATAGAAGACTCGTATAGAGCGTTGTAGGGATAGAGGAGGGGTGCATATTGAAGGTTATAATATGCTGAGATCTAAATAAAATGTTTTCTAGCGTCGGTCTCGTTATTTAATAGCCACACCTCGTATGGTCAAGAGAGATAGCTAGGCTTTCAAATTTTATATATCAATTCATGTCTATTAAATTTTATTTCACCTAAGCAAAAGCAGCAATCATAAATATAAGCAATTTTATTATTTTTGTGAACTGAACTTTATTTCTCTTTGGAATGAATCGAATGTAAGTAAGAGAAGAGAAGACTGTGTTTTCTCTTGATTCCAGTTGTGACGCCCGCCCGACCCGGGCTTCATGTTGAGCCATCACTAGATTCAATTATTAAACACTGCGACACAATTATTAAAGAGACACTAGAATAATCTTTAAATAATTTATTAACATATATTTACTATGACAACAACTCCCTAGGCTCTCTCGAGTAATATTTCTATTAGCCTCAAAATAACCCACCAATAGTAATCTAACAGATTCTTACCACTAATCCTTCCTCGACTGCAACTCAGACTCTGGATCAACTGTTGAGAACAACAGCAAAGTGACGTCTTATAGCAATCTTTAATCTAACCCCTTAATGCAATCAGCTTATTTATAGCTTCAGCTTCACTTCTCCTACAGTCTCTCTCTTTCAACCTCTCTACTCCTTCAGCTTCTCTCGCTACTTTCAGTCGGAGTTTATATATTTCCTAAATCACCCACTTCACAACATTTCTAACTGCTTTACATAATAACTTTATGTATTCACGTTTCATTTTTGATTGGGCAAAGGTTGTTTAACAAAAGCAATCAATCTCAATTAAAAGTCCCCAAGGTTAGTGAAGAGAAACCGCGAATATCCCAATGTCATAAAGTATTCCCTTATTTACACGGCATTAAAAAAATAAAATAAAAAGTAAAAAAAGAGTAGAATAAGCATAGTATTCAATGTAATAATCATACGAAACAAAAAAAAAAATTGTACGGATGTATTACAGCCACTAGTGAAAATGATATAGTCATAAGTGGTTATTTAATTCTACAGCTACAGGTCTCCATCCCCCACTGCGATTTGTGCATAAACGAATCTTGAAAAATTGCGGACGGTTTCGTATGCGATATAGAAAATTCATCACAGAATTACTGAAGCGCCTTAAATAACTGTGCTTCTTCTTCTTCTTTCTTCGATTCTTTAACCACCCTTAAAAGAAGGAAAACTTACCAAAACAAAATAACAACTATTACCATGAGCAGTCATGCAAACAGTGAGACCCTCATCCCTAGGAACGACAAATCTTGCTCAGTGCATTGTTGTAACTTTCTTTTCTTAGTTTCATTTTCACATATGTTGATTAAATTTGAAATTAACTCTGAAATCGTTAAATGGTTATTTGCCTCCTTCATATACAACAGTTTTAAATATAGATCATAAATAACATTACGATACGTTGTAATCCACATTAATATAAAACATTTAAATCATTTTCTTATATAAATGTCAAATTATCATGATATTAATAAAAAACTAAATCTTTAGGAGTTAATATCATTGTGTTGTAATCATGACCGTCTCTTTAGAATTTGAAATCTTATTTTAAAGCGTATTCCTTTTGAAGAACGAACAAATAAACTCCGTCCTTTTTTTTTCAAAGAAAACAAGATTCCAATACTACAAATGCTGAAGGAAGTTTGAACAACAAAAGAAAATACTCACGTGTTATTTTAAACAACAACTTGACACAATAAGGCCCATTCACGGAAAACGTATCAGATGGAAACTTTGTTAAGGCAAAACAATACCAAAAGGAAAAAGAGAGCAGATACAAAGAAAAAAGGCTTCGTAAGAAGAGGCATTGCTAGAGAACAGATAAGAAAAGTGTTGTTCGAATATCTCTAAAAGACCGCAAGAGTCCCATTTCCAAGTTAAACGGCAGGGCTTCCAATTCTGTAAACAGACACTGGCAGTACTTACGATTCAATTAAAGGGCAGATGTCTTTAGAAAATAAAAGTAAAGAGGTTGAGATATCTTTGGTGGCCTTTTATGTGTAAGAGAAGAACAACATTTGAAAATGTAGCGTTCTAGGAACTAGGTTATTATCTTGGTGGAATGTGTTTGATTTTAGAAAAGACGCTTCGAAAAAGAAAACAAATAAATAATGAAGTTCTAGGAAAGGTGTTTCTGTTAGGACAATCGTCGATTTTAAATATTTTATTTATTTTGAAAAGTTTGTACAATGGATTATCATTGTTTTCTGGTGTGTGTTTTCAATTATTTATCTGGCTTTATCATAATTTTATTCATGCGATTATTAGAGTTTATTTCTTTGGTGCCATCAGAATTATATACTTTTGCTTTACATTTTACAAAGTGTTGGGTACATTTTAATTTTATCTCATTATTTTATCACGTTTTCGTCTTTGCTTTTTAAAAAAGTTATAAAGAGTAGAATTTTGTATCGAATTTTGTAATTTAGAAAAATAACTATGATTTGAATTTCATAATACATTACTTTAATAATTTACTGTCATACTATTTTCCATTGCCGTAATAATTTATTTATGAGTAATATAACATATTAGAAATGATCTATCTAATTTTCACTTACTATCAAAAAATTGCTAAGGTATAATATAGAAATCAAAAGACAGATTTTTATTTTACAACGTTTTTCTGAATTTCACTTGGTGTGTGTGTGTGTGTCATCAAATTTTCGATCGTTAATTTAACCAACTTCCCATCAAGCTAGAGCTTTGAAATTTTGGGAATCGTTCGTACTCGCCTAACAATGCAATATTTAGACGTTTGCGACAGGTTTTAACTCATATATTTTTTTAAATAATGCAGTTCAGCCCAATCACTTGTAATTTGAATAATTGCCAAACTTGGCGAAATTTCTTTTTTCTTTTTTTTTTTTTTTGGCTGAATGTTAAGTCCGCTTCGCGGACCAATTTAGCAACATTTGCAAAATACCGCCAAATAATTCCTGTCTCCAAGAGTGGTTTGACTAAAATGTATTCCAACCATTTAATTTACCGGATGAATT
Organism: Nephila pilipes; assembly: GCA_019974015.1. Classification (NCBI taxonomy): domain Eukaryota; kingdom Metazoa; phylum Arthropoda; class Arachnida; order Araneae; family Nephilidae; genus Nephila; species Nephila pilipes. The sequence continues at coordinate 148,476 of BMAW01034859.1, read as the reverse complement.
AATTAATTTTAGTTAGTTTTAACGTTGTTATGTATTTCACTTGGTGTGTGTCTGTATGTATGTGTATCAGTGTGTCATCAAATTGTCTATTGTTAATTTAACCAACTTCCCATCAAGCTAGAGCTCTGAAATTTTGGGAACCGTTCTTATTTGCCTAACAATGCAATATTTACATATTTGCGACCAGTTTTAACTAATATTTTAATAATTTTTTAATAAACTTTGCCACCATTTAAAAACGTTGTTTTTAAAAATGTTGGCTTTTATTTCGAATTATTTTTTGTGTTGATGACAAAATATTATGCTATATTCAGAATCGGTTTAATTCCTTACAGGCTGAAGAATTTTTTTACTATTTTGCCACATAGAAATGTTGGCTCAAAAAATTATATAGATTATTTTGAAAAAAGTTATATACAGTACAATTGTTTATAACATTGCGACTTTGTAGAATAAATATATAAATATGGTTTAAATTTTATAATATGTTGTCTTTTCATTCTACTATCAATCTACTTATGAATTCTGACCATTACAGCAAAAATAATTTGTTTGTAAAAAAAAGCACATGAAATGAGTTTTTAAATTTTAAAATTACTGTGGGTAAAATATATTAATATAAAAACAAAAAAAAATTATTGTGTGATTAGTTAGTAAACATTTTCAAATAAATTTGAACATGTATTAAATTTGTGCTTTTTTTGTAACTATTAACAATAATACCCTATAATATTGACAATAAAAACAAAAAAAGGTTGTGGTAGACGAGCGGTATTTTAAAATTTCCTTTTATTATTTTCCTATGTGGATATCGAGAATGGGGTGCCAACATAAGTGTTGACCTCGTCATCTGGTTATGGTTCGAAATTACAAGGCGTATTGATTATAGTAACGAGATCTTTGAGTCGATCGGAAAAAATAGTCAATCAATAAGCAAATAAGAAAATGGATTATACACTTGACATTTAATTGATAATTTTTGTACTTTTTTTAAGCTCCTAATGTGTAATTTTGTTATGAAAAATATTACATAAATAATACCTGTAATAGCAGATAACAAGATTTCGGTTCTAATTGATTGAAAAATACATCTACTCAAACAAGAGCATAAATAGCAACTATAATCAAATATATATACGGATATTTTTTAAATCCAAAACATTTTTCTCATAAATAAAAGAATTTTTACTCTCCGAAATGGAGTTTCATAAAATTAAAATTCAAGCACATTAGATTATATATATGATATAATTCAAATTTCTCCTGCCAATAAAATGCTTTTTATTTCATTCAGAAATCAGGAAATAATTCTACAAATAACCGACCTTCATTTGACTTATGAGACAAAATCGTTTGACAAAAATCTTTATTATGTTGAAATATTTTATTTGTTATCGGTACGTGCAAAAATGACATTATAAATATTTTTAACATTTAAAATTTCTTTGATGCACTCTCATTGAATTTTATTTGTGAAATTATTTAAGCTTTTTCAGTCATTGACAGAGCTCTTACAGAAATATTGGCGCCAAATTTAAATTCATGCCAGACGTGAAAAGATGTACTGAGTATTTCATTAATTCTAAGATATTTCCTGTTTATAACCGCTTACTTCAAATTATTTCAATATTATTTGTGTTTATTTTATTTTTAAACAGTTTATTTGATTTTATAAAATTTTTATGCAGACAATTATTAATGCTTATTTTCATTCATTGCTCATCAATATTTACGTATTTTATAAGCTTCTACGACATTTCCTGGAGAAAAGGAACTTTATTCCTAAGTTAGTAGCTTATCACCATGATAAAAAAAAAGCCGTTTGTTCTTCTGAAACTGTAGTGAGATGAACTGTATATTGATGTCTTTTCTCAGTTCTAATATAGTTTAAAAGTTGAAATAGCTTATTTGCTTTGTAAATGTGCAACGTTGGACTACCCGTGATTTTCTCTCAAATATTTTTGGGAATTTATGAATTGAATAAAATTTAACAAAATTTCAACCCAACCGAATGAAACGTGATCTTATCAAATTAAATGTACTGAATAAATACTGTAATGAAATGAATAGATAGGCGAAACCAAATTACATACACGAAAAGTTGGAAACTGTCGAATAATTTGAGCTTGCAACTATTTACTTCTAACCATTGAGTAGCAACCAACATTTATTTGTATTTCCTTTATAAGAGTAAATCTTTATTACCTTTAGATTTCTTCTTGTATAATGGCTTGTTTCTATTATATATCTCAATTCTAAGAAAGTTGTGACATTGTGCAATTCGTGGTTTTCTTTACACTAACCTCGAGAACATTTTGTAATTTGAATCACATAAGATTATAGTTCCTTGTCAACTAAAGATATCCTGATTAGATAAATTAGATGATGATAAGAAGTATAATAAATTGAAGTCATTACAATTGTTTATAAGCAAAATTGAAATGAATGCAGGGAAACAGGTTATAACAAGCTAATAGATGTTAATAAATTAGAGTTAATTATTGTAATTAATCGTTTGTAGTAAAATTAGTCAGAATTTACTCCTGATTAGAACTATGGGAGTAGAATCTACTACATTCAAGAAGTATCTCAATTGGTGCAATAGAGTTCGTAAGCTAAGACTTTATTATTTAATTATAAACCGGGTTAAAAGTGATTTAAGAGGGATTCGAGAGAGAGCGACCTTGCATATTCTGTGAAGATAATTGATAAAATGCGTAGTCCTTTTTCTAACTCCTTTATCAATTGGATTTGTTAACTTATTGAGTATTTATTTAGACTTTAAAATGCTTGAAGAGTTAATTAACGAAGGGTAGATGCTACAAGGATAATGATTAATATGGAGTAATTATAGTTCAAGTAAGTGTGCATGCATCCATGTTATCCAATGATATATTTATTCTAAGTTAAATTGCCGGTCGGTTGAGAGTTAAGAACGAAAGAGAGAACATTGCGACTACTGAAGCAATTTAACTTTAATAAAAAGCACAATTATTTGTGTTCCCTCCTTATTTTAACACCAATTAATTGTGTCCTTAGTGAATATTTAGCTGGTAAACTACGACGTCTGGAACGTAATAACTGGAAGGCAATGCAAATGGTCCATAGATATCGAACTCTGTACTGTTTCCGGTATAATGCAGCCTCTATAAATTATATAAAGTACAGAGCTATTTAGGATAAATATTAAATGCCAAGAAACTGAATAACAATTAGGTGGAAATATCTTTCTCATTAAATACGGTTAGTTATTCCCATAAGATGACTAATCCTCTCTTTTCTCGTCTCTGGAACTCATATATCAACTTTGTGGACAATGAAATATCGTTATTTATTTCAAAGTATTATTATATGTTATTAATCTTAAGAAAGTTGCGCAGTTACTCTTCTATTGTGTATTGTTGGATAATTACACCACTCACTCAATAAAGTTTGTAAACTTATCGAAATATAATGAACACTCTTCTGTTCTATTATGCGAATATAATTAGGAAAATTTAAATTGCAAATTACTCTTGTATTACATGATATAAATGAAGTAACATAAGAAACTCTTTGGTTTAATAATTACAATACCGTAGAATTGTGATAAATGAAATAAATAACTTGAGATTCAGGTTTGTTATGCGATTTAATCTTTAAAATGCGTGCTACTATATGATGCGAAACCAGATGAAACCCCAATTTTTTTTTTCACGCGATGCACAAGAAATTGGGTATTATTAAGATAGCTGAAACGTCTTTGACAAAAAAATGAGTTTATTTTATACCAAAGTAAAATAATCCTCACTTTCTAAAAATAAAAGCCACTGAGGTCACATTGTTTATTATAGAGATATCTGTATATTTATGTGTTTATTTATGCCAAGAAATCAAATAAGAATTCATGATTAATTATGCAAGGGTAGTTACTAATCAGTAGCTGTGTTTGCATTTGTTAGTCGCGAACATTTTATTTGTCATATCTTGCATAAAATCTTCGACATTTATAATTTTGGAAATTTGCTAATTACTTATAAATGTAACATTATATATACTAATCATAATTATAATTCCAAAATTTGAATGTAAGTTTTATTATTCGATTATTTATTATTATTTGAATTTAAAGTTTTTAATTTTACATTTGATTATTTATTATAATTTTATTATGAAAGGGATTATTTATGATAAAAATACCTTAATTTTTTATACAAATAGGAAGCTATTTCTAAGATTTGTACAGACTAATCAGAAATTCGACTGTCACGCATTCCAAATATTGTTTTAGGCATTACGTTATGAAGAACAGATTCAAGTGCTAACTTTTTCAATAACTAGTAAATTATTCAATTAAATATTAGAATTAAAGCAAACGATAAAATATTGAAGTGGACGACAATAATTTGCTTTCAGATATTAAAATTAAAACAAACGATAAATCGTTGAATTAAACATATTTTAAGCTAATTTAGTTTTAGTTTAGTTTTTATTAACGTTACACTAGAAGCAACACGAGGGCTATTGGCGACGGACCTCGTAATTTTGAACCACGGTCAAGTGACGAGGACGACACCTGAGCTGGCACTCCCTCTCCTAACATCCACACCACGCCAACGGGAGGACTTTGGGCCCCGAACAGATTTAACGTGCATCAGCCCCGGCTACACGGCGGGTCTTTGGCGGCCAAGGATCGAACCCGCGACTGAGCGAAAACCGCCAGCCGCTAGTCCACGACCTTGACCACTAGGCTACCGCGGCCCCATATTTTAAGCTAAATATAATTATTGCCTTCACATAAAAAAATAAAGTAAATCTTTTTACCTATTAACATAATTCTTAATACTAACACTTCAATATAGCGATTGCAATTCAAACTGAAACTATTGTGAACAGCTTGAAAAAATCAATTTTAATCAAACCTTTTTAAACTAGATAAATATCACATAACTATTTATTCAATAACCTTGCAGTATAATGTTTGATGGATATGTGCTTTCCTGGATAACACCCTAGATAGATTCACTCATTCAACTAATACCGAATTAATAGTGTCTTACCAAAATCTCTCCAGTTGAGGTTGACTTGATTTTTAGACTCCACTACGATCATTATCGCCCCTAGCAGCTCTTTATATCGTCTACTACTTGCAAGCATATGCTCAATGCTAGTGCCACTCGACCTCTATCCTCAAACTTTCCCTTTGCTTATATACTCTCCTATCTAGCTCACTTCACTTTATTTCTACTTGGCTCTAATTAGAATAATCACGTTTCATTTTGATTGGAAAGAAATTGCTTAATTTATGCAATTAATCTCAAAGTCCCCAAGGTTAGTGAAGAGAAAATCACGAATAGCCCAGTATTCCCAGGGACCTTTCGAAATAAAAAATAGTATATTTTGACGCACTTTTTCGATTCATCAATAAATCAATAATTTTTGCTCATTTTAATATGAATATTTTCCAGTTTGTATAATAAAATATAAAGGTTAAAGTGCTGAATCAATTTTTGCTATTAAGTCAACATTTTTTTAAGCAACGAGAAATATATATAAAAAAATTTAAAAAACAAATAAGCTTTACTTTTGTTACCCACAAGATAACATACAGTAGAACCATATTTCTTTTACCAAATTAAAGCTAAATAATTCACTTATTTGGCAAACCTCTAATTTTAAATTTATCTCTCATTTTTAAAAAAAACTGAAAAATTTAAATATGTCATAAGATTTGGAACTATTAACTTTTTTAATCTATCATGCTATAAAATAAAATCTGATCATTCCATTAACAAAACTGAGATTCTTAAAATAAAGGTCTATTAGTAAAACACCCATGTAAAATTTTAAAACTACATGCAAAACTTTTTTTCAATCCTATGGTTAAAAGTGATTTGTTAACATTGCGTTTAATGAAAAAGTCGTTTTTAACATTTATATATTCTACAGCACAGGGCGTAATAAATGTCAGATTTCGATGCGTTTTGCTTTAAAATGCTCCAACATTCCACACTATATTTTGAAAACAAATTTGAAAAATCACATTTTTGAAGGTGCAAAGGTATTAAGTCCTCTTAAAATTGAAAACATTAAATTTAAAAATACTTGCTATTTACAGCGAGAAAACTTGCGAGGAATTCTATTGGCCAGAAATTTTGTGTCTGGAGAGAAGTTTATCTGACTAGCCAATCAGGTGGCAACTTCTCGTGCTGGTGAAAAAAACTGGGGAAGAAAAAGATTGGGAATAGTTCGAGAGTAGCTAATTGATAGCTAGCTATCCTATTGGTCGAGAGCGTTGTCTGATAAGAGAGCAAGGTTTGTAGTGTACAATCTGGGAATATATTAAAAGAAACTGAACCAAAACCTTTTTTTAAAAAAAGCATTTGGGATAAAATGCAAATACAGGTATTTTTTCTATGGCGAATTACTTTTAAGCACATTTCAAGTATTATATTTTCCAGCATTCTATTCAAATTATCATCAGTAATACATCGATGGAATCAGCGAAATACCCTCTAAATTTTAAGAGCAAAATAGAAAAGAATGCAAAATTTGAAACACTGCAGTGTTTTCCTTGAATTAATTTTAAATAAGAATAAAACCTATTTAACTGGAAGACATTTTGATATGAATTTCAAAACGTAACATTATATTAATTATCAATAATCCTAAACACATAGCATACAAATTGAAACCATGATAATACTTTCCCTTTTTTGATATTCATAAATTTTTGTATATTTTAATGAAATAAACACTATTTCATGTTGTTGTTCAATGATTTACTTGTTGCTTCCGTTTTTCTATGTCAGAAATATAAATATTATTCTTTTTATAGCTTCTGAATATGTTCCATAACTATTTCAGAAGCCTGTATAAATAAGTCCACTTTTTCAACATTTCTTGCCTGAACATTGAAATAAAATCTATGTACATAAATGTTTCTTTTTCTTTCCATATGTATTAGTAATACTGAAAAACAACTGATTCATAATAATTTCCTGCGTTAGTAACACTGGAAACTACTTTTGAATGATTTTTGTTAAAGTGCACATTTATTTGCCCAGTGACGCTGATTTTGTAGTTTTATAAAGTCATGTAAGTTGGAGTCAGTATACTTATAATTCCAGTAACTTATAATATAAGAAAAAGCTGAAAATATTTAAACATAAACTCTTTCACAGCTGTTGAAATTAATCCTCAAATTTTCCTTTATATAAAATGATGTAAATATGCTATGATATAAAGAAAGAAAAAACGTACAGACCAACAGTCAATAGGTTTAATATGAGGAGGAAAAAAAAACTTGCAAACTCAAACAGTATTAAATTCAAATATAGTTTTGAAGATCATTTCATGTAACTGACATAAAAAACAAACATGGTATGACAGTATTCTTTAAAAGTATAAGTCAATATTTACTGCATCCTAAGGGTAGAACGATTTCAAAAGAAAAAGAAAACATGGATTTATTAAAGTTTATACCTCCAACAAACATGATTTTTATAGAACACTAAGATAAATACATGGAGATAAAATTTATATTATAATATTTCTGAAGATAAAGATATTTGTTATGATGAATATATTTAATCATAAATATCTTAATAAATATGGAAGTATTATTTATAAATAAATATCTTATCTTTTTCAGTTGCTAAATAGTACAAGTCTTATAATTTTTAAGGTGATACTATTGTAGCAATATATAGTTATGTTTTTCTTTGAACATCTTAGAAAAACTTATATATTGTTTCGTTGTAGAGCCTACCCTTTATAAACTTTTCTTTTCAAATTAATAAACGGTAACTTTTAAAAATCAATGTGTTAAATAGACATTAAATTTCTCATTCTTTTTTCTTTACTGGACTTAGCGCTTCCGTCGACCTGACATTTTAATTTCGTGAACGTAAGGTTAATCTTATTGTATTTCAACTTTACTCCTCAAATCTGGAATACATTATTTATTTGATTGCAATAGGAGAGAGGGTCCATCCGAAAGAGCAAAAAATAGTGAAGTTTTCTGTGGAATTATATTTTTACCGAAAGATTCATATATATCAGTGAAAGGTTATAAGGTAATTTTGAAACGCAAATTACTATATGAAAATAGTACAGATCACGGTGTATAAATAGAAGATTTCGTTCAACGTAATGGAGATTTGTAAAGTGAACACTTTAAAAACATAATCACCACAGTGATTCTGGATTAGATAGATATAAAAAATGATGCACGTGTAAATAATAATAAAACAGAATTGTATCAAGGTAAAAGACAAAATTATAAACTGGAAAATAATCAGCAATTTCAAAGTAAAGGGAGAAAAATTGCAAGGAAAATTTCATGACACCAAAAGGAAAAAGAAATATCTTTGGTATTTTCCTCAAAATAAAAGCTCGTCTAAGTCTAATATATCTAAACAATTAAACGCTTGTCTTTGTGCTGTACCTTCTCGAACTTCATCCAATCATCCTCTCCTTTATCATGAAGCAGCAGGTTGAAGCACATTTATTTCCTCATGCCGGAAAAATGGAAATTGCGAGTGTTCTGTATGCGTGCTTATAATGTTCTTATTTATACTAGCGGTGTCATTAACAAATTTTTGCATCTTATATAGTTTTTTTTTTAATTTCAGAAAAAATTTAATCATTTTTAAATTTTTGTTAAAACAACCTTTTAATATTTCAATCGCACTTTTTAGATTTATTAATATTATTATTTGAGATGCTTCAAAAAAGTTCTAATTAGTTAAAATTGGCATCGCAAAAAATGAGGAGGAGTATTCACTAAATTATTTCTCGTCTTATTTATAATGATGTTCGATGTTATATAATTCGATTTATCGAAACGATAAATTGTTTGGTAAACTGAAAGAATTTTCTTCCAGGATTTATTGCTCTTTCAGTTTATTTTATTTCGGATTCTAGTAATCAGTTTAAGCAGGATAAGATTTTTTTTTTGTGTGATCTGTCTACTTTTTCCAATATCTATCGACTATCCGATCCCGAATATCTTTTTGGACTTGTCCAGATTTTCTAATGTCCGACAATAACGAACTTACCGGTCCACCCTGTATGGGTAAGAGAATTTTTGCTCTCGAACATGCAGATTCATCTTTCTTACCGCTCAACCAAACAAACTCCCGATAGCCGTTTGTTGGATGTTTGAATTCTGTACATACTGATGTCTGCACAATAAATCTACAGTTCTTCATCACCAAGTTCTACGTCTAATGCGATGCCTTTCTGATTCGATTATTTTTGTCCTTAGTTATTACTTGATTTTTTGGTACTTGTCTATTATAGCGGCACTCGCCAAATTATGATTTCGGATCTAGACGATAAATCGACAAGTATGAAAGATATATTGCCTATTTGGTTGTAAGTTCCTAAAGTTGCAGTTCTAAAGAAACAGAACTTGATCATATTAGTAAAATATCGCTTGCCCATTAATGTTGCCGATTTCGTATTATTTTTTTAAAATACCGAATTTGTTTTCTTCCAAAATATCGTTAACAATCTTCAATTTACGATGTAATAGTTATTGTCGTTAAGAACGTCTTGAAGCCATCATCATTCATCGAGTGGCTGTATATTTAAAGTGTCAAAATTATTCTATCCACCAGCTTATTTCTAACAAGTAAAAGCCCACGGGCCACATTATATATGTTTTGGCGGTAATTTTCCTTTCTTAAGGCTCCCGTCTACCCGCCCTTTTGATTTCATGAACGTAATGTTAATCCTATGAAATTTTGATTGTAATTCTCTCATCTTTATTATTTGTTCTATTTGAATGCAATAAAATGCATCTGTAAGAGCAAAAAATAATCAATGCTTCTGTGAAACTACTTTTTTCTTAAGATTTTTAAAAATATTTTTATTCTTATTTTAATTATTCGTTTTTGAATTTTCCGGTCTTTAAAAAAAAATTTCAAATATTTTTTAAAAATAGGAGGTAAAAAGTAATTCCACAGAAGCATTCATTGTTTTTTGCTCTTTCAAATACACTTTATTGCATTCTGATAGATTAAATAGCAAAGATTTGAGAGTTAAAGTCAAAATTCCATAGGATTAACATTAAGCTGATGAAATCAAAATAGCGGGTAGATGGGAGCCTTAAGGCTCCCGTCTTAAGGTAAATTTAATGTTGTTTACTAAGCAAAATAAAAACTGAAACGCATATCAAATTCAAAAATACGTTAGCGTGGCATGTGTATTTAAATGCTAATTTTACGAAAATATAACTATTCAGTGGTTTGAATAACTTTTGAAGTTTTTTTTTGATTATCATCAAATATTTGGTATCAAAATGCTTAGAATAAAATGGCAAATAACATTTTGTTTTTTGAAAAACTTACAAACAGCCGGTTTTGTTAAATGCATACAGAATGCGATGTCCTAAAATAAATGAGTCATCGTTGTTAACCAACATGATAACGAAAAACTTAATTAAAAGTAATAATTTTTCTTCTACTTTAAATTACTAGGCAAAGAATAACTTAAATCTAAAAGAATTATTTTAACTTATTGTTCTTGTTCTCTTAAAACGGGTTATTTAATGTTAGCATACCGCACGAGCAAGAAAATAGAAGACATAACTGTTACTTATTGTCAACTACCAATATATTTTTTTTTCAACGCGTGGAGGATAAGGGTAAGTTTTTAAGTAAATTTGTATAATTAGAAATTTTAAAGATTAGCTTATTGTATTTTTACTAAAACGTTTATTTGCTGTTATTTTATTATGTCTAATGGTCCGATTATAATATTTCATAAGGCTATTGTTGTTAAGTTTATTATAACCTTCTCTTCTCCATACTCAGAAATCTCTCTACCAATTTAGTGGTTGTGGAGGCCTGTGGTCAGGGTCGCGAAATCTAGGCAGGCATTGTTTCCGTCGAGTTGTGGGTTCGAGCCTGATGCCACTGAAGACCAACCATGTAGCAATACTGAAAAACGTTAAATCTGTCAAGGTTCCAAGCCCTCCCGTTGAGAACATGTGAAAGTCCGAAGAGGAAGGTACCAGTTCAAGTGTCATCCACGTCACTTGGATAAAATTCATAATTATGTGGTCCATCGCCAACAGCCTTCGTGTATCCTCGAAGAGCATCGTTAATAAAAAATGAAATAATAAATCAAGCTACTATTTTATGTAAACATATTTATAATTTATTGAGCAACATTTCTTCTACTGTAAATAATCATAAAAGATTACTTGAGTTTTTTTAATCGTGGCAGTATAATGTACGTTTTAGAGTACATAACTTGAGGGATAGTAGGTGCACTTTAAAAGAAGAAGGGGAAAAACCGTATATAATTGTAGATATCCAATTAACGAGCTGAGGCACAAACTCCAGAAATAAAGAAAATACACTTCTCTTTAGCATTGTTTTGCAAGAATTACTTGCATTTGCGATTTATCAACATTTAGAGACCGTTGTTTGATGATAACCAATGCAATGTGTTGAGAAGAGTTCTTTTGAGTACCCATTACGGTTGTATTAGTATGATAAATACTTGGTATCAAAGAAAATGTGGATGCTAATCACTCCATAAATACTATCCACCAGGTATCAATGTTGGATGACGTCATTGTATAGGATAGATTGATTTTGTTCTGGTAATATAGCATAAGAAGAAACATTAGAGCTATTGGCGACGGACCTCGTACTTTTGAAACTCGGTAAGTTCCGAGGATGACACTTGAACTAGAACCTCCCTCTCCAAACTTCCACACCACCCATTGGGAGGATTTTGAACCTCGAGAAATTTAACGAGCATCTTTCCCGGCTACTCGGCGGGTCTTTATTGACATAGAGGCTCGAACCGAACCCCCGACTCTACGAAAGTCGTTTGTGTGCGACCATCCCCATTTGACTGCTGCGGTTACTTCAATGTGTAGACGTAATAACTGCAAACTTTGCAATAAAGAAGCTCTTATCAAGGAGGATGTAAGCAATCGTTTTCTGTTTCCTTCGTGTTTGTTTCTTGTGCTTTTGCTTATTAGCGACGCGTATTTACCCTTACATTGATATGCAGAAAAAAGTTGAGTTGTACTCTTCTACCCATCATATAGTATTTCTCCCGTATTTACTCTTCAATTAACACTTTGAGCTTTCATATGACGTTAATTGTTTTGAGAACCTTTCTTTGTAAGTGAACCATGTATTAGGAAAATTAAATAGAAATATTGCAGCGTTGTGAACAGAATTGATTTGGTAGCATTTATAAAACAGCAGAGAAGTTATTAGTAAATCAATAGCGGTAAGAGATAGTGATTGGAAGTAATCAACGAAAAGATTAAACCCGGTTCTGCGCTGATAAGAGCAAAGAGAGATAGGATTCAAAGGAAGAACCGATTTAAATAGGGTCATTGAGTCGTATGTTCCTTGAAGTGCTACTTCTAATTCGAACCTGATTATTCAGCAATAGTTAAGTAAATGCTTATAATACTGATCTATAAACTCAGACGTGTGAAGGGATTCTATCTACACACATTATAATTCAAAAATTGAATGTTTAATATTCGTAGTTCCGAATAAAATAATTTATTTCTTCCACTGATTGTTTTTGTATTGTTTGACTATTAATTTGTGTCTATTTAAATTCTGATTAGTAATGGAGCGATTCAAATAAAAGATATAATCCTAGGACATTACAACCACTCCTTAGAGATTTTATTACGACTACAATATATATTTTTATTTCCCATTATAATTAATTCAATGGTAATATATCGGTGAAAGTTGTATAAAATAAACTTGACAGCTACACTAATTTTTAATCGATTAATTGTTTGTCAACGAAGCTCTGAGAAGCTATAAGAGGGCGTTTGGCGATGAACTTCGATCAAGTGACTAGGACGTTACCTGAGATGGAAATTTACTCTCTAAATCCCCGCATCATGTCATTGAGAGGATTAAAGTCCTGAAACAGAATTTACATGCATCAGCTCCTCTACACGGCGCATCTTGTCACATCAGGACTCGAATTCATGATTCGACGAAAACAACATCTAATGTAAGTCAGCGACCATGACCACTAGGCTACTATGACCTTAACACACCAATTCAAAATAAGTTGCAAGATTTTATAGGAACACTGGTGATAAGCTCCATTGCACTAATACTAAAATTATTATGTTATTATCACCTAAAAACACTATTTATGTTATTTTGACGATGCAGGAGGGTAATATAAAATAACTCCAAACTGAGATTGAATAGTTAATTATAAGCCAGTTTTTAAAAATGAAGAATTATTATATACATTAGTATAATTTTTAGATCAGACGAATAATTAAAAAGGTCAGATTAATATTAAATAACTGCGAATTTTGCATGAATAGTTAGTTATAAATCCCTTCTTTATTTAAAAACAATAATTTTTTTATATATTATTATGAAATCTAAAAAGTACAAACACTGCACATGCCCGTTAATATTAGATCAAATGTTGGAAAAATTATAACTTTTTAAGTCATACTTTTTTATATAAATTCATACAACTTTTTATCAAGAAAAGTACCCAGAAAAATAGCTTTTGTACCTTGATAAAGAATGTTCTACAAGCCATAAATAAGTAGGATTCGATTTTCCTTATATTCTTGTAGGTTCTACAGTATTTGAAGATCCATGCTTCCAAAACATTATCAGTGATGTCATTTTACGTATGAAGAGAAATATGCCCTTTATTTTCTTTCGAAGCTATTTTTATAAGAACTTGTCAGTTACAGCTTCTTATAAATTTAATTTTTTTTAGTTTGATATCTCCTATCAGAATTTTTTTTTTTTTCAAAATTATGATCTCTCCCATTTTTTTCCCCTTCAAATCTAGTGTCTGAATCAGATAATTCGAGAGAAAAACAGATTAATTTTGATTGCCGTAAATCCCGTTTCTGATCACCCCCTTGATTTATTTCCAGATAATTTTCGGTCTAGTGCGCAATATTTCAAAAGTTGGCATAGTTTTCTTTTACATCTTACATAATACTTTCCTATTATAAAATAAATAACAATTTCTTTTTTTTTTAAATATTCAAAAAATGTTCCAATCCAATAAAAAAATTGTGTAATTTCATAATCGTTTAGAGGAAATATTTGATTTCACATCATCAAATTGTCTTATATTTCCAGTTTCGTATTATATTAATTGTAATTTTCTAATTTATTGACGAAGGTTTTTAAAATTTGGTAACCACTAATGTCAAATGAGGATTTCAAACATTTGATGCTGATACAATTCCTGCTGAGGATTTTCTAAACATTTTGCACCAAATGATAGATAAATTCATTTCAAATTTTAAAAACATTTAAAAGCTCAAAAAAGTAATGATGTTATAATTTCTTCTTCTGAATAAATGTGTGGTGATTTTATAATAAATAATATTATGATGACTAAAATTGTTATGCATTTGGATCCTTCGTATCGAAATTCCTTTAATCCTTAATTTCACTCAATTCATTTCAATATCACAGAAAATATTCGATTTTGAAATTACTATCGCTTGGTTGTTTTTAACGAGTTCTCACGCGCATTTCTCTTTATCCAACCTTTTGGGATTGCTTTACTACAATGCTTGATATAAGAACTTCGCCTTGTGAAAGAACCTTTATATATCCAAACAAGCCTTACAATTTATGAGAGTTGAATGAGAAAATAAAAGGGCTAAAAGGAACGAGATAGGTTCTAGCTACTAAGATAACACTCAAAGCGTTTCTCTCAGACTCAGATCTCGTTGTAGAAGTCTACTGTACTAATTTTGCGAGATAAGTCGATATTGTTACAAATACAGGATATATAAAGTCAGAATAAGTAAACCACACCCCGCATTTAATTTATTTTGATTATTGATTAGAAAAGGATTTTGAATCAACTGGTTTGAAATTTAGGTTTGATCTTTATTGAGCAAATATGCCACTCACTTACAATGAAGTGAGTGGCCGCGGTACCCTAGTGGTCATGGTCACGGTCTCGCGACCGATGTTTGTTTTCATAGAGTTGTAGTTTCTAACCCCGATACCATTAAATACCTGCCATTTAACCGGGCTGTTGTACGTTAAGTCTGGGCGAGGTCCTTTGTCCTTCCAATTGTGGTGTGAATGTTTGAAGAGGGAGGTGCCAGCTCAGATGTCGTCCTCGTCACTTGACAAAGGTTCAAAATTACGATTTCCATCGTCAATAGCACTCCAGTTGCTTCTCAGAGCAACATTTATTCAAAATCACTACAAAAAAGTGTTTTTCACAATTTGTTTCATTGATTGCTTATTAACTTCGCATTAAAATTATTATCAGACTTCGTGGAGACTTAAGGGGCCATATAGTGGATTATAAATCTTAATTCCTGGTTCAATCATCACGCGGTGCAAAGAAACGAGAAAATTAGTTTGGATTATTTGTGGAGAAGAATTATAGTTGTATATCCCCTTTTAATTAACTTTCACATTCCTTATTTCTAAACCTAATTAGTCACTAAATATTAGACAATTGATTAGTAAGACAATAAGATGAATAAACTCAGTTTATTTATTGTTAAGTTATGAATAAGCACCATTACTCTTTCTTAACTTTACTTTCCCTTAACGCGCATTCTACACATTTAAATGTTTTATTACGTTCATACAAGAAGCGTCGCTTCACTATGGTTTACTTAAATGGCCAATATTGATCTAAATTAAGTAATAAATTGTTTCACAATTAAATGAAGAGACTTCAGATCAGTGCAAATATAGTTTATTAATATTCTTCAAGCTATAAACATTATTGTATCTTAAGTCTGCTTCCCCTCAATGTGCTTCAATTCTAACTTTAAATGAAAAGCAAAATTCTTGCTTACCATTTCACCCGGACTCGAGTGAGTTTAATCTAAACAATTTGGGCTTTAAGGGTGTTTTTCAACTCCAATTAATATGCCCTGTTTCTAAATGATTCTTAATCATTGTCGGTCTTCTATGGATGTGAGGATACACTTTGTATCCTGGACCAACTACCGACAACTCGCTACTAACTTTAATAACCAATTCTACTTCGTTTATATATGCATTTCTTCAAATGAATTCATTACACTTCTGAAATTTAATTTAATATATGTGTATATTACGTTTTATTTGACTGGAAGGGAGTTGTGGAAATTTAAACTATATCAGAAAATAAACACAGAGGTTAGTTGAAAGAGGAAATCGTAAGACGCTCAACAATACATGGAACACGGCCCCTAAAAGTGTATCGCGAATGCATTCGGATCCTGTTAACTCGTGAGTCCCCTTAACTCATGGTTTTCTATGGCTTTTTCTTATGAGATTTTTAGATTACCCTTTTATGACAGGATATCAGGATGTTTTCTTTCCATTTTCAGGGGTGTCGTCCTCGTTACCTAGACGAGATACAAAATTTCGAGGTCCATCGTCCATAGCTCTCATGTTACTTGAGAGAGAGACGTTAATAAGCAATCAACCTTCCTATTTTATTTATTGTGGGATAAACATGTAAAGGAGATCCAATTTGAAATTGCAAACTTTCCTCCAAATGAAAGAAATTAAAAACATAAGAAAGAAGTAAGTTAAATGATGCTTGCACCCTTAAAAACGCGCAAAAAGAAGGGCAGCGGTCGAATAGGAATCTTTTATGTAACCCGAACAATAGAAGTAAATCAACAAAAGAGATGCAGGAGGTGAAACCTTAAATGCATCCCTTTCTAGACAAGCATAGATCTGAGTCAAATAGATGGGAGCGAGAAAATAAAACTTATTGCTAACCATCCATGAAACGAAGCAAGAGCTAAAAAAAAATATAAGAAAAATTTGAGGTTAATTTGTTATACATTCCGGCACGTTAAAGGTTGAAGAGTCTTAAAACTAGACGAGACGACAGTCATAAAACAATATCGCTACCTAAGCCTAAGTAAAGAGGACGCTAATTAATGAAAATACTATACATAGAAAACAAAAAGAGTGGGGATAATTCCGCTCTATGAATGTCTGAGGCAAGACTGAGAGAGTCTCCTGTACCCTGATTGTAAAGAGCAGACAATGTCTTTCGTCGCAAATGAGAGAAGGTAAAAATCCGTCTATGTAGAGATGAATAAAATGTCTTCTTCCATATGTATTCCTTGAAAACTTAAGGCTGAAGGAAGGGTGACCATTTTAATACTTTTTTTAATATTTAAAATGATTCCGAATCCTCTTTTCTCGGGAAATAAAATGTTTCAATTTTGATTTTGTTTTGTAAAAAAATACTTTTATGATTTTTTCGCGATCAGTGAGATTAGCTGTACGATGAACCATTTTTTATTGATAAAACTTTAAGAGTTGTTAACATTTTTAATACTCGTATGTTGCTGTTTTGAGAAAATGATGCCGCCATAAATGCGGGGATATAAAATAAAGGAGACATGATGTTAGCATTAAAATAAAATATGATTATAACACTTACATTAAGTTTGCTTAAATTATATTTGCATTACTCAAATATACTTAATTTAATATTTTACCGTCTGCTTTCATTTTAGCATCCGAACAGATAATAATTGTTTCCATAAAAATGTTATGAAAACAAATGAACTACTTAAAAATGGCAGAAAATGAAACAATATTGTCTGCCTAAAACCACAATTATGTGAGCTATCCAAACTTTAAAAAAAATACTCCTACAGTGAATTTAATCGAAGATTCAGTGTATATTTTCACACGAGAGGCGAAGCCAAAATTGGCGTTGGTAAATTTATCTTAAGTTTTGTCGAGTATTTATTAAGTACTTGGATCGCTTTAATCATTTCAACTGCTTAAAATTGTTAACATGTACTGACACAATGTTGTTTTGAGAAAACGGCGGCAAAAAAAAAATGCATGGGCATAAAACAAGTGATTCACGGTGCTAGGCTTAAAAGAAAGACATTATAATGCATGATGATTGTAACAATTACATTTCGTTTACTTAAAGTGTATTTACACACACACACACACATTGATAAGGTATATTTCATTTCATATTTTATCGTCTGATTTTATTTTAATACCTGAACAGAATATTATTGTCTACTTTATATAATTTATCGCTTGGTCTTATTTTAATATTTAATTTAACAAATAATCTTCATTGAAGAATCGTCTGTTTTCGTTTTTAATTTTGGATACGTTCTTGTACTCAAGAAATTTTTGATAGGGAAAACAAAACAATGTAACAGAAATTAAAAAAATATATATATTTTCCTTTATTGATACGTCTCAGGAGCTTGAGGGGCTCGAACTACGCTTTCTCAGTGCTAATTGAATTTAATTTGAATCATTTTACTTTTTCGAGAACTTTCCGTTAGCACAAATTAAAATGAAATTACTAAAGCAAATTTCTTTTTTTACATTTTGTTAAAAAAAAAATTTTTCTTGTTCATGTGATTTTCGTAATAATAATAAACAGAGTAGAAGAGCGCAAGCATAATCACAGAAAATATTCGTGCCAATGTTGGAATTTATATACTGCTGTTTGTAGAAAATGCAACACCATGAAAGAATCATCAGAATCAAATGAAATTTAATGCAGAAACGACTTGTACTGATACAAATAAATGATGAAATTTTCAAAACAAAAGAAACAAATTAAGCGTCCGAAATCAGTATTTGGTGCAGCCACCATGCGCTGCAATAAGTGCTGCTATACGACGTGGCATGGAGTCAAACAGATGTTGAATATCTGCTTGAGGAAGAGAATTCCATATCGCTTGTATGCGCAACCAAAGTTCGTCTTTGGAAACTGCAGGACGCGGATCACGAGCGAGACGCCGACCAACCATATCCCACACGTGCTCAATAGGCGACATATCCGGTGAATAAGCAGGCCAAGGAAGAAGTTGCATGCGTTGTGCTGAACAGAAATCTCGAACAGTCCGCGCAACATGTGGGCGTGCATTATCCTGCTGAAAGATAACTCCAGGGATGCCTTGAAGGAAAGGAACGACTTCGGGCTGTAGCACTTCACGGACGTACCTGTTGCTATTGAGATTACCCTCAATTCGTATCAAATTGGATCGTCCATGATACGAAATCGCACCCCAGACCATAACTCCGGGTGTTCGACCACTATGTCGTTCAATAATACACTCAGGAAGGCAGCGTTGACCGGCATAACGTCTAACACGAACACGGCCATCATGGGTCCACAAATTGAAGCGTGATTCATCTGAAAAGACAACTTGGTGCCAATCAGCTCGCCTGTCTCTGTGCTCAAGAGCCCACTGCCGACGCAGCCGTCGATGATTCGCCGTGAGGGAAATCCTGTATAAAGGCACCCTTGCACGCAATCCACGGCGCAGCAGACGACGACGAATTGACGAAGCCGACAATTGTACACCTGTAGCAGTAGACCAACGTGCTGCCAGCTGCCTGGAGGAAGCTGTGCGATCATTCACCGCCATGCGGAGCAGGTGTCGATCATCGCGCTCTGACGTCACCTTCTGTCGTCCAGTGCCTGTTTTTCGAGTTGTTCGGTGCTCGTCGGTCCACTGCTTCCAAACTCGCATCACTGTGGAATTGTTCCGCTGCATACGAGCTGCTATTGCGCGATAGGAAAATCCTCCTTCTCGAAGGCCGATTATCCTCCCTCGTTCAAACTCCGTAAGTTGCTTGAATTTCTTATTCTTCCGTCGTGGAGGCATACTCAGGTCTCACTAAACGTTTGCCACTAACAAATAATCATAGACTTTTTTCAACGTCCCGCTACAGCACTTTATTTATACGCTTTCAGCATCAATTCAGAGGGCGCTGCGCGCGCCGCGCACGCGCGATGGCTCTGAAACTTTATTAATTTGCATAATATCCTATAATTGACATTTGCTGCGAATTTCATTTGATTCTGATGATTCCTTCATGGTGTTGCATTTTCTACAAACAGCAGTTTATTATCACTCAATTTTTATTTTAATTACTCGCAACTCTCTTAACTTACAATTTAATAAACATGGACTCTTACTACCGCGAGTTAACGGAATTCGAATCCGTTTTCGGGACTAATAATCAAATACAAATAAAATTTGAGTTTGGTTGGTTGATCGTCTCACTAGAAGCAAAACGAGGCTGTTGGTGACCTCATTATTTTGAACCTTGGTCACTAGACTAGAGCGACACCTGAGCTGTCACCCACCTTTCCTAACTTCCACATCAGTCCCAACTAAGCGGTGGGTCCTTTATGTCATCAAGGCTCGAACATAAGATTCGAAGAAAACCGCCAGTCGCGAGTCCTTGACCTTGACCACTAGGCTACTGCGGGTAGGAATAAAATTTGGAACATAGATATTGAAATCAAAATCGGATAAATGTCTTCTAAAATGGAAAGCTTCAGTTTTAGGATTTAATTAATCTTTGAATACCCAAATTTAATTTCCCCTCTTTAACAATCATAGTAATTTTGACAAGCTGCAATGGAAATTATGTAAGTTTTTAAAGTGTCTTATTTTTTGACTAATGTCCTTCATAGTTTTCCAAAAAATATCGCATAATATTGTAAAAGATTTGAAGAGATTTTATCACGCTTTTTCATTTTTTTCTTTGATTTTTAAACGATCTTTTAGAATCATTTACAAGGCTTAGTTGGGACCGCGGTAGCCTAGTTGTCTTGGTTGGCTGTTGCGGTTTTCGTCTAGTAGTGGGTTCGAACTTTGATGCCACTAAAATCCCTCCGTATAGAGTGAATGATGCACATTTGAAGCTGGTAGAGGTTCCAAGTCCTCCAGTGGTGTGGAAATTACGAGAGGGAGGTGCCACTTCAGGTGTCATAATCGTCACTTGACCGAGGTACAAAATTACGAGGTCCGTCGACAAAAGTCCTCATATTGTTTCTCAGTGCGATATTAGAAAGCAATCACAAGCATAAAAGCATTGGTAGTGAAACTTCAAACCTTTCAGTAATATTTTCTCATGAATTTTAGTCCTTTCAAAGCCAAATAATTTAAATAAGTATTTCCTATTGAAATATGTAAACGCATGTAATAATTATTTGTATTTCAAAGCATAGGAATTTTAAATTTATCATAAAAGCGTATTATGTTATTAGAAAAGCTATATATAGCAGAGATTAAAATATAGAAACAATATCTAAGAACTTCAAATTAGAATAATGGACAATAAACTTCACTAGAATAATTGACCAATAGCTAATAGGAACTTGAAAATAATTTTCTCCGTGTTTCTAAAATTTTTTAAATTTAATTAGAGGGATAAGAAGACGAAAATAATTACGCTTTACCGGTATTTTTTATGAAGGACTTTGAAACACAAAGCTTAAATCGGGAATATTTCTTGTACAAACATTGAATTAATTATAAAGTTGTTCAAATGCGAAGAACAAATTCCATGTTGATTCGGTTTCGTAATGGATACAAGTACACTAGTCTTATACTCGCAAACATCTACAGTTCGCCAAGAATACTACTGTCTTTCTTGTATAATGCTCTATTCGCTGTAAATTATATTATTTATTGTCCGATATTTCCTCATCATTATTTTATTCCTTTACTGTAATATGTTTTTAAAAATTGAAAAAAATATTGCTTTTATTTATGTCGTTCTTAGAAAAAACACGAGGGTTGTTGGGGATGGATCTCGTAATTTTGAAGTGTTGACACTGGAGGTCGCGTCTACTATTTGGTTCTTGCATCTACTATCAGACTCACTTACTCAAGCATTAATTATATGATAATTGACAATTATTTTAATTAACTAAGTGAAACGTTTATTTAATTTTTTTAATCGGTAATTTAATGCTTGAACTAAATTATTTGTTCAATACCTCAGTCCTTTTAATTGCATTACCTTGAAAATATAAGCGGCCAAATTAAAAATAGTAAAAAATGTTGAAGGTTTTGAAATTCTATTTTGGAATAACACTTTCCAATTAACTTAAAATACCTCTGCGCTTATTTTCATGCAGCTTAGTATAATCTGCGTTAATTGAGCAAAATAATTATAAATAAACTTTTTTTTCCAGGTCTCGAGTCAACCGAAAAGCTTTGTCCGTTTGTGGAGTGAAAGTTATACATTTGTTGTCCGTCGTTACTTGGTTTTGTCTGTAAACATACCAGTGGAAGCTTCGTGAATGAAAAAATTTGCTTAATAGAATCGTCGTTTGCATATCTCTGGTTGCCCGGAGCAAAATCAAACCATTTAGGACAGGTTGATAACTGGGGATAAGAAACGGATTATTTTCGAATACATCTTAAGGAAAAGAGTATACTTGCAGCATGGTCTACTGATCCCCTCCACCTTTAAATCGATATTGAGCCGAAATAAGAGAATGACGTGTATATGGAGGGGCGTCTAAGAACCAATACATTTCGAGCTTTTGAAACGTAAGAAGGAGCTCAATTCCGAGAGATATTGGCACCAAATAAATGATTTAAAGAAACACATAAAGAAAAAGCCCAGCGATGTACAATATAAAGCACATTACCATATGCTGCTTTGGCGATTCATCAAAAAAACACAGAAACTAGCTGGGAATTTCTATCGCACCCACCGTACTCCTCAGACCTGGCACCCTCCAATTAACACTTGCTTATCTCCCTGTAAGATTTTTATAAAGAAAAATTTCAAAACAGAAGCATACATCATTACATAGAAGCATCAACCTTGTACTACACGAGTTCTTCGCCTCTAAAGACGAGACTTTTTCAAAAATGGTATTTATCAATCACCATCACGCAGGTAAGAATTCATAAGTAACGACGGAAAATATACTGTACAAAAAGCATTATTTAAATGTATGGAAAAATTTGTTGTTTACTTTCACATCATAAACGGGCAGAACTTTCCAGTAGACTTAATAGATTTCCTTACTCGCGAATAAAAAAAAATCTTTCCAACTATCAGAAACCCCAAATTGCAACAAAGAGTAAATACCTAGAGCAGACTTAAATCATTTTACAACAAAACGACACTTTCGGAATGGCTATCATATTTTTTTTTTTCACGAAAATTTATTATGGGGAGATTCCTGTTATTCATCTAGTTCGTATCGTTTTAATAATCTAAAAAAGGGTGCATCTCCACAGATGGGAGGAGAGAAGGAATATTAAACAGCTGGGGTGAAAAATACAGAATGAAGGCGATATTTTTGAAACGAACCATTCATTTTGAATATTATGTGCGAACTTAGTTTCGGGAAGCGAGCGAAAGAGAAGAAAATTAATCACGAAAAATGAAATTTTTTATCTTTTCAGTAAATATTAA
The DNA here is from genome assembly GCA_019974015.1 of Nephila pilipes. NCBI lineage: Eukaryota > Metazoa > Arthropoda > Arachnida > Araneae > Nephilidae > Nephila > Nephila pilipes. Next base: position 125,284 of record BMAW01034859.1, on the reverse strand, counting down.
TTTTATCGCAATTTAATATTTCCTAATTTTCTACGCAAAACAAATGTTTTTCTATTGTTCGCTTAAATAAAAGTTGGGTGAAATTGCGTAAGCCTTTTGAATAAGACACAAGCATAAATAAAAGTATGAAAATGCTTTGTGATTGGACAGTGAATTTGGAATTCGTATTTAAAAGTGATGTTTAAGCACTCAATCATATGTTGAAAGTATGATGGAAGGCAAATATTAAGATTTAAATTAATTTTCTTCTAACGTGTTGAAATTTTTCTAGAAACGATTTTCTAGAGATTTTTTTTTTTTTTTTGAAAGTATTAAACAATGTAGCTTGGTTTTTTTTTAAAGTGCTAGATATTGAAGAATATTTTACAGAAATGTGTAATTTTGTGAGAGTTTTTTTTTTTCTTTTTGAGAAAAATATTGAATTCGATAGATTTTTTTCTTTTGCAAGTGCACAAAAGATCAATTTTAAATTCTAATTTTGGTAAAATCCTAAAATTGCAACCTCTACCTTGGCAACGGAAAACAAAAGGGGGTTCAATTGCGCTAAAAGTAGGGTTTAAATAAAATTAGATCCAATAGGGGTTGCGTTACAGGGTTTGCCAATACGAACCATCTATTGGAATTCCTGGGTGCCATTTTGTTTTCTGTCGCCAATACGTGAGCTAAAATAAGATCCAGCAGCAAATTCTTAAGGGAAAAACTTAATTATTATTTTCAAATCAAGTGGAAAAGAATTGCACGGAAGTCTCATTGAAAAATATTATATTTAATAATTTTTAAATAATTAGATTTGATTTGTAATAAAGGAATATAAATTCAATTACTAACACCGGTAAAAAATGAGTTTCTTAAACATGGGTTTTTAAACTTCACACTTTGTGTAACATAATTTTTTTATTCCTTCAAATTGTAGAAGGGGATAGTTTAATTTACTGGTTTCAATATTCAACAGTTTCGCGTTACAAACAATCGGAATTATAAGTCAAATTTAATTCTTTAAATAATTAGTTTTAATCAATAAATGTTTATTAATTATAATTAAATTAACGTATTGTCATGCAAAACAATCGTGTATAGAAAATTTCAGCTCAATTGAGCGCTTTAAAATGTGAGAAAAAGCTTTTAAAGTTTTGACACAGACATAGTTACAATACGAGTAGAAAACCCATTAAAAAAACCTACACGAAATTTTAAAAACTAAATTCAATGAAATTTGTATTTGTTCAATAACGACTTTGTTTTTGACCTATTTCATCGTTACATTTTCCCGACATATCTGATAATTATGTCTGTAAGAGAAGTGAAAGAAAATACTGGGCTAGAAAATGTAATTCACACATTATGTATTTGTCTGAATATGATAGGATAAAAGGTAACCGATTAAAATATTTAATAAAGTGTACGAGCACTGCCTATAAATATGCAAAATGCAATATACTGTTTTAAAAATAAATGCAGGAAGTTTGAAACTTTTTGAAATTTTAAACAGATTTACTGCACGATATTTATGCAACAGAAATATAAGTAAAAATAAGTCACATATGTTCGCATGTTTCTGTTGTAACCTACATTACATGCAATACTTTTACTATCACATTATTACAGTTCTGTTACGTATAATTTCTTGAGACGCGTACTGTCTTTTTACTTAGAAAAGGACGCGTAAATGATGAAACAAATTCAAATATGAGAATATACTCTCATAAACTCAATCAGAATAACGCATCTCAGATTTTACTCGGCTTCACCAATCGACCAACTCCCAAGCTATGGTTTCTTAGGAAAGCGAAGCCATTATCTGGCGGTCGCAATATTGCGGTAGATAATGTTCACTTAAACCTTGCCTGTGAAAACTACATGGCGCGATTTACCATTAAGAGATGACGGCGAGCGAAAGGTATCGTAATGGGTAAGGTGTGATTTCCCAGAAAGATTTATGGTGTCGTCCACCGCAATATTGCGGTATCCAGATAGCGACTGCGCTTTCCCAGGAAATCATAGCTTAAGACCGGCTTTATGTTGACTTTTCTTATCTACGGGCACCTAGAGCGTGTTCTAGCCCTAATCCTGTAATTACATTTGGAAGAAATGAGTTTAAAACATGCTGTAATTATAATTGTTCTGAGAGTTTGATTTTGTATTCGATTATGTGGGAATCAGCAAAATAAAATCATGATATGAACTCAAGTTCAATAGTTACAGAGCCGTTTTCTTAACCACTAACTTCTTAACTCGTGGGCAACGGCCCGCCTTTTATAGTCTGATATGGTGAGGGATTGAACCTTCTAGAAATGTCACCGTATCGCGAGAACCAAGCCTTGCCGAGTCTAGAAACATCGAGATTCCCCATTAAGCGTTTAGCACCGAATTCGATCCCGAAAAGTCCTGAAATTGCAACAAAAGTATGTTGTGAGTGTGTCTGTGATTGGATAACATTTTAGCCAATGCCTTGGTGACAGCAAGGAAAAAAAATGTCACTAAAAGAGCGATAGATGCGGTGAAATGGCAACCCATGTGAGGCTTTCTTATTAGAACTTTCTTTAATGCAAACGTAATTTGGCAAGATTTTAAATTTTCATCGCTGTTAAATTTTCATCGTCAAAACTTCGGCTATAATAGGATTTTACCAAAAATGTTTTCATTACATGATGCAGAGAATTTATACAAAAAAAATTGCCATAGTTATTTTTAGTGAGACAATTTCAATAGAAGTAGTGCTGAATTTTAAGAAAAAATGATTAAAAATTACATATTATTTTCTTGCGAGGCCTGAACAAATAAATCTCATTTAAACTTCCAATAAATATTGTAATAATAAAAACTTTTCTTAATTTTACCGTCGCTTGAACAAACATAATTGCACATTTAAGGCAGAAATATCCATGCTAAATAATATGAACATTCGTATATAATTATATCACGTTAGACAGACAAGCAGTGATTCAGTTTTATTTTTTGTTTTTTTCAGTTTCTCAGACAAAGCGTGTGAAACAGTTACATTTAATAGCAAATAATTTTATTTTATTATATAAAATAATTATTTTTTTAAATTGAAAACGAATTTTATGAAAGCCATTTAGCTCTATTTTGTAATTTTTGGTGATTAAACTTTTCACGCCAAATTTTCATGCTGATTGCCATTTTTGGCTTAAATACTGTACATTTTAAGTTGAAGGGGGTGAAAAAAAACCAGACTTGGCGTTCAGGCAAATACTACATCTTGTCCTAACAATTTTTTTTCGTACATAATTATTTACGGTAGCAAGAGACGAATTTAACGTATACAAAATCTGTATAGATAATTGGAGAAAAGTTCATGTGAGTGAGAGAATGTTCAACGCAAAGAAGAAAAAGTACATAAATACGAAATGTGTTGTACTATGCATGATAGTGTGAAACTTGAAATTATTTTTTCAAAATTATCTTTATATTTTCTTTTCTTTCAAAAATGAAGCGATTTTATTGCGGTTTCTTTTTTAGGCTTCTCAAACGGAATATCGCTAGATTGTGATTCGTTCATCATCTGAGATAACCCAGTGTGTTAAAAAAGACTTATTGTATTTCAGAAGTGTAACTAATTAGCATTTTTTGACGAACATTTGAAAATAGCGACGAAAAGGTCAATTTTCATGCTTTAAACTTGCATAGTTTTATCCAGAAATCAATCCAAATGACACAGTATTCATACGGTACATGAGATGAACTTTCGACCTTCCTTTTTTTTAAAAAAAAAAAGAATTGGAAAAAAATATATCTAGATTAGTTGATTTTATGCATACTTTTAATAACTCAATAACTGGCTAAATTTTAGGCATTTTCTTTTCCTTTATTCAACTCTGGTGCATATTACGTCATATGATATTACGTTCTATCTTTCTTCAATTTATTATTCATAATGGTATTTATTGAATTGTTATATTTATTCGTTTGTTTATTTCAAACAGATTTGCAAAATATCCAACAAATCACAACTTTTCTATTTATGAAACTAACATCATTTTTATTAATAAATACAGAGTTTTATTTTAAAAATTTCTCTGGTCAAAATTTGTACGTATTCTTTATATAAGTATTGAAAATCAGTGAATCGAAATTTAAAACGTAATTTTCATATCATTTTGACGCTTTTGATATCAAACAAGAATTTAATGTAAATAAACTTGAGTTTCGAATATCATAAAAAAACTGTTTCTTAAAAATAAACCTAATTTCCATAATTTATTTTAAATTTTAGCTCAGAATTATGCAACACGACAATCAATAAGAATATTTGCACACAAGAGAAAAAATTTCAGTTGTTATTTCTCAGGAGATTACAATTTATTCAGGAAAATAAATATTTACCTAAAAGAACAAAGAGCTCGTAAATGTAAATGATGATGCATTCAAGTAAAATAATTTTCAAAATATTTTGTTGATGATATTCAAACTTGATATGAAAATATTTTTGCCGGAATATTTTTTTTAAACATAATTACAAAATTTTCATCGGGGAAAATAAAATTCTGTTTTGAAAACAAAATCCGTTTATATGTAAATGAAAATATATTTCTCTAGTAATTTAGAAACGTGAAATTATTCTGAAAAAACGAGTAAGCTGCAGGTATAAAATATCTTTAAAATTCCTAAAGTCTTAATGTTTTCTTTCAAAGTTATTTTCTTTCTTTGAAATATATTTTATTTTTATACAGTTGCTTAGTATTTTTTATTGAAAAAAGAACTACAACTTTTCTCTCAGTTATTAACTTATATGTCGTAATAGATTTTGTCGTGTACAGTTTACTTATTCTTAAATTAGTTTTTTTTCCTGTTTCTCATAGGAATTATGGAGTTTCTCAGCGGAATTCTTATAAGAATCTTGTCTGAATTCTTAAAGGAATTGGAATTATTATAGGAATTTCTTTTTATTGTGGGAATTATTTATATTTTCCCTTAGTTTCCGTACCTGCTCCCTTTTATTAAAGGTTAATTGCAATAATTAGACTCATATTTCTTCAAATCGATTTTTTTAAAAAATTTCATTAATTATTTTTATTTCTTTTTTTTTTTTTTTTTTTTTTTGGTTAAAGTGAAATATCGGGTGCTCCTTGGCGATTGGCTATCGCCAAGGAGCGATAACTATTTCAATCTGGTGAATCAATGTTTGCTGTCTGTGATAGCTCCTCTTTTGAGAAACTACTACATAGTCACGTGTTTTCTTTCTTGATTGCTATTCCTTAAAAGAGATAGACAATTTTTGAAAAACAGTTGGAGATATTTTATAAATACGTTATATAGTTCATTTTACTTTTTAACCATATTTCTCTTTTTTCTTTTTCAAAACTATATTGTTGAACGTCTTGGAGAGATACTTAAATTGTTCTTTTAAATATGTATGAAAAATATGGTTTACGTTTCTTTTTTTTTAATTAGTTGGACAAAAGGGTGACTGTTTTACTGTGATGCATGAATAAATAATTTTAAAATAGATCTAATGTTTGGTTTAGAATGAATGAAAGTATTCTCCTCCATAAAACTGTTCTAAAAAAGTAGGTTTCTCTCTCTTTTGTATAATTCTTAGTGGGATAACGTTACCAAACGGTTGTTTATAAATTTCTTTAAATTTTTCTTATAAAATTTAATTAGCTAGTTTATTCTTTATGTTCAAAAAATATACAAATTTATATAATAAAAATGTATCGCAATAATTATAATTAATAGTTAGAAAAGCTTTACATTATCATATTTATTAATAAAAATGAGTTATTATCAAAATTATTTATGATTACATGTAATAATTTACAATTATTTATAATATATGATTACATTTACTTGAAACAATTATTTATACTTATCTTTAATTATAATTATTTATAATTATAAATTATAATTATTATTTGTAATAATTATAGCTTATAATTATATTTCTATTGTTATAATCATTTATAGTATTATAATTATTTACAATTATATAATATTTTGTAACTCGTAATACTCTCTCTCTCTCTCTTATAAGTTTTTATTACATATTATAACATATAATAATAAATAATTGCAATTTTTATCATTAATCATTTTTTATTATAATATATAATTATAATTCTTAAATAATTTTAATTCTAAATAAATATTATTTATAAAAATAATTATTATAATTAGTTAATTGCTTAAGGTTTAATAGGGTTAATTGTTTCATAAATTTCTATAATAACATTCTCATTTAATTATGTATAATTTTTCCATTTTCTTAGTTAAAATCGGTTGAGTTAACTGTTCATTTTTGACTTCATCCTGACGTCAGAAATTACATTGCGTTAATTTGGCGTCCAATTTTTTAAGTCGATACGTTTTCGCCAAAACAGCCAAGGAGTACCCAATACTTCACTTTAACCAATTTTTTTTAAGCTTTAATATTTTTAAATTTAATTGTATGTTAGGAATTTAAAGTCGTAATAAATTCAGTTTTAATCTTATAATGAGGAATAATGTTTGTTTACTTTTACTTTCGACGTTATTTTTATACCCGAGATAGTTTTGTCGCCCTGGTCACGACGTTAATTCTGTCTAGAGTCCTTTTGCCAATTAGGATCAACCGTGGAGCTAATGCACCTAAAATCTGTAAATGTAGTAATTCTTTGGAGTGGTATGGAAGTTTAGAGAGAGTAGTACCAGATCAATTGTCGTCCTTGGTACTTGACAGCGGCTTAAAATTATTAGACTCATCGCCAATATGTTATGTCTAAATACAATGTTAATAAACGAATTAATCAAAAGATGTAGTTTTTAGAATTTCCTCACGCAGAATCAGGTAAAGAGTTGTATGAATTTGGTTATCCATTTCCTCCTTAAAGAGCTGGGTAAGTGAAATTCGACCAAAAATTCGATTTTTAATTATTGTATCATTAAATAGCTTAAACGTTTATCTTTCCAACGATGAATCACACTTGTTCATCAAAAAAAAAAAAAAAAAAAAAAACTGAAGTGTTGGAATTTTTCATTCTTTTTTAGAGCACTTCACAAATTGTTCAATTTTTACAGCGCCTGACAAATATAAGCAAACATCTCTCGTGGTCTTGCATCTCATTTTAACAGTTTTTAACTGTTTGTATTGTTCTTTGCGCGATTTGGCGCATTGTTCTTACATATCCAACAAAACTATCAAACATTTAAAAAGAATTTACGTGCATCTTGTCTTGCACATTTAGATTGTACTATATTTTCTGCAGCAAATAGTATTTTATTGGTGTAAAAGAATTATGTAGAGTACCACGAAGTTAAGAGAATATTTAAAAACATTAAAAGTGTTGGAAAGTCAACCATTTGTGAAATGGAGACTGTTATTGAATCGAATGATAATACTGGAACTGTAAAAGTGCCATATTAAACTATTCATTATTTCAGTATAATTGTGACGCCCGCCCGACCCGGGTTTCCTCTTGTGCCATCACTAGATTCAATTATTAAGCACTACGACACAAATAATTACAGAATCACCAAAACAATCTTTCAACAGTTTATTAACATATATTTACTAGGACAACAAATACCTATGCTCTCCCGGGTAAGCTTTCTAATACCTTAGTTCAACCCACCAATAGTAATCTAACAGACTCTCACCACTAATCTTTCCTCGACTGCAACTCAGACTCTAGAGCAACTGTTGAAAACACTAGGCAATATCCTTCTAACAGCAATCTTTACTCGAACCCTCTATTTCTTCCTTCCTCTTGTCTATCACTTCAGCTTCACCTCACCTACAGCCTCTCTTTCAGATATTCTTGCTACTTCCAGTCGGAGTTTATATATTTCTCGACTCAACCGCTTCACTTCATTCCTAACTGCTTTACATAATAACTTTACGTATCATGTTTCATTTTTGGTTGGGCAAAGGCTGTTTAGCGAAAGGAATCAATCTCAATTAAAAGTCCCCAAGGTTAGTGAAGAGAAACCGCGAACAGCCCAATGTCACATAATGAATGTTATGATAAAAATACAGATTCTGGATACGAAATTATATGATTGCATATTTTGAAGTATGTTTTGGATAAATTTTCTGCTTGCAGAAACTGTGTTTGGATGATATCTGTGCAAGTTTAAAGGCGAAGAGACCTTGTAAAAGAATTACAGATCTTTTGGAAATGTTGATCCCTTCAAAAATACTGCACGCTATTTGGGCTGAATATTTTCATTTGTGTTGTCTAGTAATGGAATAATATCCAGTGTTGAATAATAACTATGTCTATTTGGATCTGAAAGCTGATGTGGTTTTCATCGTGTCCAAGCAAAAGACGAAACGTATGAACACGCTCAGCATACGTATGTTTTTCCATCAATAATGGAAGTCACCAATCTTGTAATTAGATAATTGGCAAATCCTGATCTTCTGAGAAAAGGCCTTCACGGGAAAACACAGAATGCTAATGAATGTGTGAACAGTGTCATCTGGACAAGTGTACCAAAAACTGTATCTGTAACTTTAAAATTTGGTGTTTTTTACGCTGTTTCTTGCTTTAATGTATTAAATGTAACAAAGTGCTATACTTTATGCAAAAACGAAATTCATCCACGTGACTACTGTGTGAAAAGTATGGAAGAATTAGACAATGAATGCATTATTGACAGATAGCGGAAACTATCCAAATATTAAAAAAAAAATGTCAGATAAAGAAATAAAATTACAATTTTTTTTAATAGAAGGTGATAATCCTTCATACAAAGTAGGATTTTATTAAATTTAACTTCTTAATCAACAATAAAAGTATCAATGAAATCTTTAAATGTGATTTTCTAAAAGCATGGATATTTCAGGGTCATGTTCCGCTTTCTTAATACCTATAAAACTTAAGAATTCAGTTTTGTTTAATGTATAAGTATATTATGCTACACTGTTATAATGTATAAGTATATTATGCTACACTGTTATAATGTATAAGTACATTATGTTTTAATGTATTATAAGTATTATGTTATAATGTATAAGTATATTATGTTTTTTTAATGTATAAGTATATTATATTTTTTAATGTATAAGTATATTATTATGTTTTTTTTTAAGGCTACACAGTACCCTAAAAATGACAAATTTATCGAAAAAATTTTTTTTGCATTTTCCTGTAGCCCATACATTTGGGAATCTTGGCCCCAAATTTTAGATCTATTAACCAATTAGTTTTTAAGATATTTGAAGTTTTCTGAACATTGTCAGTCAATATTTTTGACAGCTGAGGGGGGGCGTGGTTAGTTTCGGTTTCATTTTAAAGCATTTTTCCATTCTTAAATTTAATTAATTACTGATATTTTTTAAATAATATCGATACTTGCAGAGAAGTAGATATTAACTTCAACTTTCACTACTAAAATCATTTATGTTTGTTTATATTTTGAGTTCTTGATGTGCTTATAGTTACTTAGCCAAAATTGATAAGAAAAGGTATTTCTCAAGACCAATATTTATTCTGCATATAATTTATATAACTGAAAAGCTATTTTAAATTGTTTAAGTGAAGTTTTTTCTGTTGATTAAATGCCATGGACAAAACTTTCGCAGCTTGAGAAGAGAATCAACATTTCTAAGAGATGGAGTACTGCTGATAATGACAATGCTAAAAAGCTGCTTTAGTGGATATAACTACAAAACTTCAGAATACAAATGTCTTAAATACTTCTGCTACATATAAAAGTATCTTTCAAATTACATTATAGTGGATACTGAATGTTTGTTTACAGATAAGTTTGGAATATTTTTAAGCAATATTTGCCATAGTGTATCTTTAAAACTTTGCTATGGTTCTAAGAAATAGATTTGCATATAAAGTGAATGTTGTATGTGTTAATTGTGACCAAACATAGAGTGAAACATGTTCATAACAATTAGTTGATGCTATATTACATCAAATATCAAATGTTAGCAAGCATCAATTTTTTAATGTTCCATTTGATGTAAATATGAGATTAGTGCAAGGTATGTTAAGTTTGTGACTTGGCTACTCATCGTTGGAAAAATTCTGCATGCATATGAATTGAAACATAATGTTTAGTAAAACTTTTAAAAGACATTATAAGCCAAAAGTTCTGATTGGACATCTTGTTGGGTCAAATCAGCCGTTGCTTTATATTCGTAAAGATGTCATTGAGGCGTAGGGCTCAAGGAATGATAAAGATATAGTCGGTATTGGAATGTCATATGATGGAAGCTGGTTGACAAGAGAACATACGTCAACGTCAAATATCGGAATAGGATATGTTATCGACTTGCTGACTGGCTTTGTGATAGACTACGAAGTAATGTCAAAGCGGTGTGGAGAATGTGAACAGACTAAATTTGAGCTTGGAGAAGAAAGTGCTGAATTTCGTATTTGGTACAAAGGACAACAAAATGTTTGTAGTACAACACATGTCGGATCATCTAGTGCAATGGAAGTAAATGCAGCTGTGAAATTATGGGAAAGATCTGAGAGTATTAGTTTCCGGGACACAATTTTGCTCTTTGACTCTTGGTGTTTTTACCAGTTATCATTAGCACGTGGAAAAAAATCAGGTATTCACAAAGATTGGGTAAAAATAACAATCAACAAAGAATATTTGCCCAAAATCTTGCCTATTTATCAACTATTGCCTATTTGCCAACTAAATTATTAAGCACATGTGTCAGAGGTTTGACACACAATTCTAATGAAGCATTACATTCGATGATATGGGACAAATATTCCAAAGAAAATACAGCTTCTAGGAGTCGTGTTGATTGCCATGTCGAGTGCAATACCTGAATTTATTGTTGGAACATTAAAAACTCTTAAAAACATTTCAGGATGCTAATTGAATTTGTAACAAGTTTGTCATCAGAACATTTAGTGTACTTTACTCATTGTAGGAGAACCTATTTCAGAAAGAAAAGGAAATCTGCAAATTTTAAAGTTGCGCAGAAAAAAATAAAACTTGCTAAATTGCGTCGATTTAAAGTTCAGAAAAAATTAGGTGCTATGTACAAACCTGGTAGTTTTTAACTTTTTTTAAACTTTTATTTATATCATTATTATTTTTTATAAGTGTATTGTGTTTTAAAACTTTTGTGAAATTATTATGTTAACTTTAAGCTGAATTATCTGTCATCGTAAAAAATGCTATATCGATATTTTGCAAAAACATATTTTGAATAAATAAAAATATTTGCCATAATATTTAATTAAAGTAGTGTTTTCATATATTATATAAGTAGTTAAATAATATATTAAAAATTTAGATCTTTGCAAGTATTATTAGTTTTTGTTTTATGCCTTTAAAAACTTTAAATGCATTTTTCTCAGACTTTTATTTTTGAAGATGTAAGTGTTTTCTAATCCCTAAGGCTTTTTTTCTGTTCAAGATAGAGTCTTGAAATTTTTTATACATACTGAGATATATGTGTTCTATAAAAGTTAGTATGGATTTAGGTCTGGGATCCCTAGTTATTTTTTTAAAAAATGTTAAAGTTAATATTTTAAAAATTTTCCTGTTTTTTCCAGGTTTAGCTAGAAAAATAATTATTAAAAATCAACAAGGGAACAGATTTTCAAATCCATACTAACTTTTGTTTGCAATAATGTATGAAATATAAATCACTCAAAATAATTAAAAAATTTCAAAAATTGTGTATTTTATAAGGGTTTAAAAAAACTTCAAAATTTTTAAATTTTTTTTAAATTTTAAAATAAGGACTAGTTAAATTGACTTTTTATTTTCAGAATCAGTTTAATAATATAGTATGAAAACAATACATAAGTTAATTTTAATATTACTGTCTCCAAAAAAATTTTTTGAAAAAGAGTACCGTGTAGCCTTAATGTATAAGTAAGTTTAATATGCTATATATTACGTTATTAAAGT
>BMAW01034859.1:89700-109231 GCA_019974015.1 Nephila pilipes | reverse complement strand
TACGTAATTAGTCGTAATATATATTTTAACACTTGGTTTGATAATTTTTTTTGAGAATTATTTATTTTATGCCATGAAATCATGTAACAAATGCTAATATAATATAATTATGAATAACAATTAATAAAACATTTTCTATTTGATGAATTAAATATAAGGTTAAAGAATGTAAAACATGCTATTCTAACTACCATAAAAAAAGTTCATAATCATCTTGCTCTGGTTTCAGAGATGAAGGCACATAAATTTGCATATTTAACATGAGGAGAGATAGGTTCCTTTCCCTGTCCCCTTAAGATAGAGGCAACTAAAATAGAGTTATGTAAGAACAATTGTAATGCAAGTATAACAATTCATAATAATCTAATCATCTGATTTCAGAGCATTTTATCGCCAAAAACAGTAAATTACAAAAAAGGCGTTCCATGCAACCAAATTCATCCCTTCCATGAAAATTCTACAAACGGAAATACTTTTATGACTCTTTCCGGCAAGTTGACTTTATTAGTACAAAGTTTTCTTTTGGTGCGTGTGTGCAACGTTTCACAATGCGCTTTGCGCTTCCGCCAGCGCTGTTCTTTGCCGCGCAAATGCTGCGCAGCGGCAAGGGCGGCAGGCGCTGTAAAAGGCAATGGCAGCGGTTTGCTGGAACGCGCTGGCGCGTGGTGGCTTTGCTCTTTGCAAGTGCGCTGTACGGCGGCGGCGGAGCGGCAGCGGCGGGCCGCTGTGGTACGGCGCGCATGCTGGTATAAAGCGGCCTTTTCTTTAAAAGCTTGCCGCGTTAAGGTCTAAATTTTAGGCATTTTCTTTTCCTTTATTCAACTCTGGTGCATATACGCCATATGATATTACATATGATCTTTCTTCAATTTATTATTCATAAAGGGTTTTTCTTTATTGAATTGTTATATTTATTCGTTTGTTTGTTTCAAACAAATTTGCAAAATTACCAACAAATCACAACTTTTCTATTTATGAAACTAACATCATTTTTGTTAATAAATACAGAGTTTTATTTTAAAAATTTCTCTGGTCAAAATTTGTACGTATTCTTTATATAAGTATTAAAAATCATTAAATCAAAATTTAAAGCATAATTTTCATATCATTTTGACGCTTTTGATATCAAACAAGAATTTAATGTAAATAAACTTGAGCTTCCAAATTGCTTCGAATATCATGAAAAAACTGTTTCTTACATCTGAGCCTAATTTCCATAATTTATTTTAAATTTTAGCTCAGAATTATGCAACACGACAATCAATAAGAATATTTGCACACAAGAGAGAAAATTTCAGTTGTTGTTTCTCAGGAGATTACAATTTATTCAGGAAAATAAATATTTACCTAAAAGAACAAAGATCTCGTAAATGTAAATGATGACGCATTCAAGTAAAATAATTTTCAAAATATTTTGTTGATGATATTCAAACTTGATATGAAAATATTTTGCGCTGGAATATTTTTTTTTAAACATAATTACAAAATTTTCTAGGGGGGAAAATAAAATTCTGCTTTGAAAACAAAATCTGTTTATATGTAAATGAAAATATATTTCTCTAGTAATTTAGAAACGTGAAATTATTCTGAAAAAACGAGTAAGCTGCAGGTATTAAAATTCCTAAAGTCTTTATATTTTCTTTCAAAATTATTTTCTTTCTTTGAAGTTTATTTTATTTTTATACAGTTGCTTAATATTTTTTGTTGAAAAAAGAACTACAACTTTTCTTTCAGTTATTAACTTATATGTCGTAATAGTTTTCGAAGGATTTCGTGTACAGTTTACTTATTCTTAAATTAGCTTTTTTTCCTGTTTCTCATAGGAATTATGGAGTTTCTCAGCGGAATTCTTATTAAAATCTTGCCTGAATTCTTAAAGGAATCGGAATTATTATAGGAATTTCTTTTTATTGAGGGAATTATTTATATTTTCCTTTAGTTTCCGTACCTGCTCCCTTTTATTAAAGGTTAATTGCGATAATTAGACTCATATTTTTTAAATCAATTTTTTTAAAAAAAATTTCATTAATTATTTTTATTTGATTTTTTTTTTTTTTTTTTTTTTTTGGCTAAAGTAAAATATCGGATGCTCCTTGGCGATTGTCTAACGCCAAGGAGCGATAACTATTTGAATCTGGTGGATCAATTTTTGCTGTCTGTGATAGCTCTTCTATTGAGAAAAATCTACATAGTCACGTGTTTTATTTCTCGATTGCTATTCGTTAAAAGCGACAGACAATTTTTGAAAAACAGCAGGAGATATTTTATAAATACGTTATATAGTTCATTTTACTTAACTATTAACCATATTTTTCTTTTTCAAAAACTTTATTGTTGAACGTCTTGAGATTCTTAAATTGTTCTTTTAAGTATGTATGAAAAATATGGTTTACGTTTTTTTTTTTTTTTTTTTTAATTATTTGGAGCAAATGGGTGGCATGCCTGTTTTACTGTGATGCATGGACAAATACTTAATTTTAAAATAGATCGAATGTTTGGTTTACAATGAATGAAAGTATTCTCCTCCATAAAACTGTTCTAAAAAAGTAGGTTTCTCTCTCTTTTGCATAATTCTTAGTGGCACGTTACCAAACGGTATTTATAAATTTCTTTCATTTTTCTTTTATAAAATTTAATTACCTAGTTTATTCTTTATAATCAATAAAATATACAAATTTATATAATTAAAATGTACCGCAATAATTATAATTAATAGTTAGAAAACCTTTACATTATCATATTTTTAAATAAAAATGAGTTATTATCAAAATTATTTATGATTACAAATTATAATAATTTACAATTATTTATAATATATGATTACATTTATCTAAGACAATAATTATTTATAGTTATTATCTTTAATTATAATTATTTATAATTATAAATTATAACAGTTATTTTAATTATCTATAATTATTCGTAATTTATTACTGCAATTGATGTATTATTTGGAATAATTATAGCTTATAATTATATTTATACTGTTATAATTACTTATATTGTTATAATTATTTATAGTGTTATAATTATTTACAATTATATAATAATTTGTAACTCGTAGTACTCTCTTTCTCTCTTATAAGTTTTTATTACATATTATAACACATACTAATAAATAATTACAATTTTTATGACTACACATTATTATTATTATATTTAATTATAAATCATAAATAATTTTAATTTTAAATCAATATTACTTATAAAAATAATTATTATAATTAGTTTAATTGCTTAGGGTTTATTGGTGTTAATTGTTTCATAAATTTCTATAATAACATTCTCATTTAATTACGTATAATTTTCCATTTTCTTCGTTAAAATCGGTTGAGTTCCAGTTTACTGCTCATTTTTGGCTTCATCATGACGTCAGAAGCTACGTTTCGTTAATTTGGTGTCCACTTTTTTAAGTCTATACGTTTTCGCCAAAACAGCTAAGGAGTATCCAATACTTCACTTTAACCGATTTTTTATAGCCCTTAAAATTTTTAAATTTAAATGTATGTTAGGAATTTAAAGTCTTAATAAGTTCAATTTTATTCTTATAATGAGGAATAATGTTTGTTTACTTTTACTTTCGACGTTATTTTTATACCCGGGATAGTTTTGTCATCCTGGTCACGACGTTAATTCCGTCTAGAGACCTTTTTTCAATTAGGATCCACCGTGGAGCTAATGCACCTAAAATCTGTTGATGTAGTAATTCTTTGGAGTGGTATGGAAGTTTAGAGAGAGTAGTATCAGATCATTTGTCGCCTTTGGTACTTGACAGCGGCTTAAAATTACAAGACTCATCGCCAATATATTATGTCTAAATACAATGTTAATAAACCAATCAATCAAAAGGTGTAGTTTTTAGAATTTCCACACGCAGAATCAGGTAAAGAGTTTTATGAATTTGGTTATCTATTTCCTCCTTAAGGGGCTGGGTAAGTGAAATTCGACCAAAAATTCGATTTTTAATTTATTGTATCATTAAATAGCTTAACCTTTTATCTTTCCAATGATGCATCACGCTTTTTAATAATAATAATAATAATAAAACAGAACTGTTGGAATTTTTCAATCTTTCTTAGAGCACTTCACAAATTTTTCAATTTTTACAGCGCCTGACAAATATAAGCAAACCTCTCTCGTGGTGTTGTATCTCACTTTAAGCTTTACATATACTATTATCCCTATTTATTTTTTCTAATTTTCTTACGTTTGAAAAACTGACAACAATAAAGTTAATTGCAATTGTTTTTCACAGTTTTTAACTGTTTGTATTGTTCTTTGCATGATTTGGCGCATTGTTCTTCCATATCCTACAAAACTATGAAACATTTAAAAATATTTTACGTGCATCTTATCTTGCACATTTAGATTGTACTATATTTTCTTCAGCAAATAGTATTTTACTGGTGTAAAAAAGTTATTTAGAGTACCACGAAGTTAAGAGAATATTTAAAAACAGTAAAAGTGTTGGAAAGTCAACCATTTGTGATATGGAGACTGTTATTGAATCGAATGATAATACTGGAACTGTAAAAGTGCCATATTAAACTATTAATTATTTCAGTATAATTGTGACGCCCGCCCGACCCGGGCTTCCTCTTGTGCCATCACTAGATTCAATTACTAAGCACTACGATGCAAATAATTACAGAATCACCACAGCAATGCTTCAACAATTTATTAACATATATTTACTATGACAACAAATACCAATGCTCTCTCGGGTAAGCTTTCTATTACCTTAGTTCAACCCACCAATAGTAATCTAACAGACTCTTACCACTAATCTTTCCTCGACTGCAACTCAGACTCTAGAGCAACTGTTGAAAACACTAGGCAATATCCTTCTAACAGCAATCTTTACTCGAACCCTCTATTTCTTCCTTCCTCTTGTCTATCACTTCAGCTTCACCTCACCTACAGCCTCTCTTTCAGATATTCTTGCTACTTCCAGTCGGAGTTTATATATTTCTCGACTCAACCGCTTCACTTCATTCCTAACTGCTTTACATAATAACTTTACGTATCACGTTTCATTTTTGGTTGGGCAAAGCTGTTTAGCGAAAGCAATCAATCTCAATTAAAAGTCCCCAAGGTTAGTGAAGAGAAACCGCGAACAGCCCAATGTCACATAATGAATGTTATGATAAAAATACAGATTCTGGATACGAAATTATATGATTGCATATTTTGAAGTATGTTTTGGATAAATTTTCTGCTTGCAGAAACTGTGTTTGGATGATATCTGTGCAAGTTTAAAGACGAAGAGACCTTGCATAAGAATTACAGATTTTTTGGAAATGTTGGATCTCTTCAAAAATGCTGCTCGCTGTTTAGGCTGAATATTTTCATTTGTGTTGTTGAGTAATGGAATAATATCCAGTGTTGAATAATAACTATGTCTATTTGGATCTGAAAGTTGATGCGGTTTTCATCGTGTCTAAGCTGAAGACGAAACGTATGAACACGCCCAGCATACGTATGTTTTTCTATCAATAATGGAAGTCACCAAGCTTGTAATTAGATAATTGGCTAATCCTGAACTTCTAAGAAAAAGCCTTCACGGGAAAACACAGAATGCTTATGAATCTGTGAACAGTGTCATCTGGACAAGTGTACCGAAAACTGTATCTGTAACTTTAAAATTTGGTGTTTTTTACGCTGTTTCTTGCTTTAATGTATTAAATATAACGAAGTGCTGTACTTTATGCAAAAACGAAATTCATCCACTTGACTACTGAGTGAAAAGTATGGAAGAATTAGACAATGAATGCATTATCGACAGATAGCGGAAACTATCCAAATATTAAAAAAAAAAATGTCAGATGAAGAAATAAAATTACAATTTTTTTTAATAGAAGGTGATAATCCTTCATACAAAGTAGGATTTTATTAAATTTAACTTCTTAATCAACAATAAAAGTATCAATGAAATCTTTAAATGTGATTTTCTAAAAGCATGGATATTTCAGGGTCATGTTCCGCTTTCTTAATACCTATGAAACTTAAGAATTCAGTTTTGTTTAATGTATAAGTATATTATGCTACACTGTTATAATGTTTAAGTACATTATGTTTTAATGTATTATAAGTATTATGTTATAATGTATAAGTATATTATGTTTTTTTAATGTATAAGTATATTATGTTTTTTAATGTATAAGTATATTATTATGTTTTTTTTAATGTATAAGTAAGTTTAATATGCTATATATTACGTTATTAAAGTTACGTTATACTAGTCGTAATATATATTTTAACACGGGGTTTGATAATTTTTTGAGAATTATTTATTTTATGCCATGAAATCATGTAACAAATGCTAATATAATAGTAATTATGAATAAATAATTAATAAAACATTTTCTATTTTGATTAGAATTAAAATATAAGGTTAAAGAATGTAAAACATGTTATTCTAACTACCATAAAAAGTTCATAATCCTATCTTGCTCTGTTTCAGAGATGAAGGCACATAAATTTGGTATATTTAACATGAGAGAGATAGGTCTTTCCCTGTCCCCTTAAGATAGAGGCAACTAAAAATATATTAAGGGATTTTTAAGAACAATTGTACGCAAGTATAACAATTCATAATAATCTAATCATCTGATTTCAGAGCATTTTTATCGCCAAAACAGTAAATTACAAAAAGGCGTTCCATGCAACCAAATTGTCCCTTCCATGAAAAATTCTACAAACGGAAATACTTATGACTCTTCTCCGGCAAGTTGACTTTATTAGTACAAAGCTTTCTTTTGCGCAAGTGTGTGCAACGTTTCACAATGTTTTCTCCTTCCTGCTTCCAAGTTTAGCACGTAAATGCCGCCCTTTCATATCCACTATCATAAAAACTCCCCTCCGGACGGTTCATGAATTTATTATAAAAGAATGCAAACTTTAAAACAATTTCTTATATTATTGGATAAAAGTATATGTAGCATAAATTAGAAAAAATTGTTAACTTATATTTACAGCAAATACTCTTATGTCCGCCTTTTTCTTGGAGAAAAGCTGAACTCACGTTTTGGGATGCTGTGAGTGACTTCTTGTATCCTTTGAGTAAAGGCAATTTTCATGTAATTTATTATTTAGGGATTATTTTTTTTTATAAACTTTGATTTATTACATATCGTTTCAGAAAAACATGAGGGAATTCACCGATCAGGAGAACGAGATGGCCAAAGACTGCCTGAGATTAGTCGATCCCTTTCCCTGAAAAAAAAAATGTTAAGGCTCCCGTCTACCGGCTATTTTCATTTCTCTCTCTCGGGAACGTAATGTTATTCCTGTGGAATTTCTACTTTTCCTCCCAAATTTTCTTTATTTGATGTATTTGAATGCAGTAAAATGCACCTAAAAACACAAAAAATAATGAATGCTTCTGTGGAATTATTATGTTCCTCCAAATTTAAAAATATTTTAAAAAATATTTTTAAAAATCGGAAGAAAAAAGTAATTCCCCAGAAGCATTCATTATTTTTTGCTTTTTTAGGTGCATTTTACTGCATTCAAATACATCAAATAAAGAAGATTTGGGATCAAATGTAGAAATTCCATAATATTAACATTACGTCCACGAAATCAAAATGGCTGGTAGACGGGAGACTTCAAGTACTTCTTAGGTTTCTTTACTCATATGGCATACTACGCCGACTTCTTTAAACCAGAACCTTGTCTATCTAATTTTAGAGTCCCCTGATGTTTTTCTATAGTCATATTTAGAAAACAAAGTTTATGAAAATAATCCCCAAACAACAGATGATTAAAAATCGCCATTATTTAAAGAATACAAGAAATCACTCCCAACATATCTTGAAACGCGTTGTGACTTTGGGCTATTCGCGATTTTCTCTTCACTAACCTTGGGGATTTTTAATTAAGATTGATTGCTATCAATAAACAACTTCTTCCCAACCAAAAATGAAACGTGACTATTTAAATTAGAGGCAGGTAGAAATAAAGTGAAGTGAGGTAGGTAGGAAGTATATAAGCTAATCTCGACACACGATAGACGTCGAATGACTCTAGCATTTAACAGTTGTTCTATAGTCGAAGACGGGATCGAGAATTGCTACAAATTATCGACGACATAGTGGACGACGACGTCGAGACAGTCTCAACTTCGCCCTGTTGGTAAGACTATGTTAATTTGGGATTACTGGGACAGGCGAATATATGTAGGGTGATATTTTAGGAGAGTCGGTGTTCCATTGTCGTTATAGTACTAAACTGTGAAATAAATACAGCGTGTCTGATCTGTCTTATGTCTCTTTGAATGACTTATTGACTCTTTAGTGTTAGTATATTTAGTTTAGTTATGGCACAAGAGGCGAATAGGAATATAACTTCGCCACAGCGTTTCTCAAAATCAGCTCAAACGACTTCGTCTTTGCCTTCATGTAAGGGGCTAACATTTTGAACATTGGCTATATATGTAAGTTCAAAATGTTTTCATCGTATGCTAAAAATGCTTTACATTATTAGTATAAAAATATTTGATTTTTAAGTTTACTATTTTTTATAATAAATGCGCGAATCATCAATTCAGGAGCTTTTAAGACATTATGTACTATTTTCGGTTTACCACGAATTATTTAAATAGTTCTTATTCATCCTCTAAATCACGTTCAGGGGACTTTTGGCTGTTCTATATTCAATTAAGAATCCTAACAAGTAAAATCAACATCATTTTTTATTCAATATTTTTCAGTAAGACATAAATCAAATTATAAAAGACATAGAAATAATTTTATAGCATTGAAAACTAAGTTGCTTGAGCATATTGATCTGTAGGTCCAAACCTGAGGATTGTTTTTCGTATAAATTATGGTGTTGAAAATATGTACTCAGTTCGTACATAAGGCATAGTTACTACATTTAAGGCCAACTTACAGTAGTTCTACATTCGTTTTCTCGCCATTTTAAACGATGTTCATCCCTGTTATTAAATATTATTCATAATATTTCTTAAAATTTACCTCATTTAAAATATTTCCTGGGACTAGATATAAGCACTTTAGTATTCCTCTGTATTTGGGGGGGAATATTACGTTTTCATACGAAAATTGCACATTTATTCCGCATATGTCGATGAAATCAAAACGCCCGAAGAATAATTTAATGAAATTCTACTTTACTACAACACTGAATGAGAACTTTTTCATAAAACGATCTTTATTCAAAGGAGAAAAAAATTTTATTCTTGGCTCGCAGACTTATAAAATAATTCTCACATCTCAAAGAAAGCCGTTTAAAATATTCCATTTATGCACTTTAAAAGCCTGATTTGGTTTAAAAGTGAATAAATGATACAGAATCGATATTTTTGGGGGGAAGAATTCTTGAATATTAAAGACTCCAATCATCGTTTCACTTATGTTAGGTTGAATAAACTGCTTCTACTATACTTGCAAAATTTCATATTTACAGTATCTCAATTTGTAGGAAACGCAGTGCTTTTTTGTAAGAAAGGTAGCAGCTGCAAATGACTTATGGACTTGCATGAACGCTCTGAATTTAAATAAAGTTCTCGGTGAGTTAATAGGCGGATCGATAAAAGACAAAAATGTATGATGTTGTTTTTAGAATTATTTTGTTTATATATGCACAGTCATTTCCAACAGTTAAGGAAAAATCACGAAAAATGTGATTTTTCTCAAAAATCAAAACGTTTCAACTAGAATGCAATGAAACTGAATCACGGTATACAACACGAAACAAAGTATAACAATAAACATGAAAATAAAAACTAGACAATTATGCTGTTTCAAAGAAATTAGCGCAAGTATAAAATTAACAAATTAAATGTGTCACTTTGGAATAGAAAAAGTTCCTTCAAAGTGGAGTATGATCACCCTTAGAAGTAATACAACACATACAGTGATGTGCGATAGTGTCAGATATACTATCCTTCAGTTCAATGGGAAGGGAGAGTTACATCTCTTGCAAAAAAGTTATAAACTATTCAAAGGTCTAAGAAGGAGGACTGATATCAGAAACTCGCCTCCTAAGGCAACCCAATCATGCTCAATGAGATTCAAGCCCTGTGATCGAATTGGCTATCCCATATGCTGAAGATAATCTTCCACGAAGTAAGCTATGTGTAAGTTAACGTTGTCGTCCTGTTGCAAGAAATCATCACTTATTACACCGGCATATGGAAGGACATAAGCATCAAAGATGTCATCGTTATACATATGAGGATTCATATTTCCATATACAAAGACGTAAATGTTCTTTTTTTTTTTTTTTTGTTTCCCCAAAGAGGTATCATTCCAAACACAGACTCTTCCTCTGTTATATGATTCTCTTTCACTCATGTTTGACTGATATGTTCTCTGTGCTCTTCCAATGAAACAACGCCTACTATTGCTTTGCAGACTAAACTTGAACTCATCTGTGAAGAGAAGGGGCCTCTATTGATCACCTTGACGTGTGTACATCAAACGGTGGGCTTAAGTTGGGTTACGGTTATTCGTCATTGACACTTGGTGTTTCTTGGCTGAACTTTCTAGATTCTAAATTAGTGGTTTGAAATTGTTGTCAACCACAGAACTACTCACATTTAGCCAACTGATGACCACTGACTGCATTGGATTGGCCTCTAATCTCCCAATGGCTCTCTATCTCAATTTTTTGGATAAATGATGCCTCGGGGCCATTGTAACGATATGGCTATCCCAGATTTTTATCTCACTATCATAGCGATATTTGCAGCCTTATTCTCTAGCATGGTTTCTTTCTGCTCTTCAGAGATGTCACATTCTGAGTACAGCGCCACTAACTTGCATGTTAGAGTTTTATATATTCAGCAAATAAAATTCTAATTTAATTTTTATTTATAAATATTTATGAATAAATTATTTATTTATGATTTTAATATTTATGAATAAATTATTTATTTATGATTTTAATATTTATTCATAAATATTTAAATAAAGGGTTTATTGAGATTACAAATCATTGTACATTTATTTCAAAACTTGGAATCAAAATAACATGGTCAATCAAAAACACAATCATTCTCATTTCCTTTTTCTTCTCGTTTAAAGCTCAGTTCTTGCTGTTTATCCCAGCGACCATCGAAAGCCCAGCATCGAAGAAGTCGAAAATAAACTTAAAATCCGCTGAGTCTTATCACTTATAAACGGAATATTTATCTTATAACGAAAACCAACATTTGTTCGATTTTCTGCTTCCGAATTTCTCTTTCAAATGTTTTTCCCCCAAAGGAGGCCGATCTCTCCCAAAACGGCTTTGAACAGAGAAACGATCCCCTGGGCGAAATCAATTTAAATTTCATAGAAAAACATTTAAAAAGAATCCTTGTGCAAGTAGTGAGTGTTCGGAGCATTTGGCATTGGGATTACGCGACAAGCAATCGATAACAATTAATTCTTAAAAAATCGGAGAGTGATAAAAAAAAATTGAGTTGGATGCCAATGTGACACTCTGGTATCGCTTCTTTCGCTAATTTCTGACGACACAAGTAGTTGAAGTTCGTCACTCATTAAATAAATAACCTCAGAGTGAAATTCTTAATTTATTTTGAGTTTTCCTGATAGAATAAACTAGGTGTTCAAAGTGATAATGAAACTCGGTTTTATTGGCAAATTTGAATCTGGAATCAATCCCACATCAATCTCAGGGTATAATCACAAGTTACATATCGTAGATCAAACTTTCGATACCTCACTCTTTCTTTATGACGTCTGTCAACTACCTTTTACACACACACCCCACCTCTTGTCCGCTATAATCTCGCGTATCCAATCCTTTACTACATTTGAGTTTATCTAGAAGTGCTGACTTACATAATTCACAAGTCGAGACGGTCCAATCAACAATGGCTTAAAAATGTCCAAAAGGCTAGCTGAAGGGAAATAGATTTGAGAATTCCATTGCAAAATAAATTCATTTACTGTCAGCTGGGAGGAAGGGGGTGGATAAGAAATTTCAGTTTACAAAAAAAAAAAATCGTAAATCAGAAAGAAAAAAACATTTAATAAAAAAAAACTTTCATTTTGAAAAAAGTAGTGTTCTATATATTGTAAACAAAACAGAGTAACTTAAAAGTACTAAGTACTGCTAAATTACACAAACGACTACCTTAATTACGTAGAACTAATCTACAAACTAGACTAACCCACACTAAACTTCTATTTCAAGATAATTTAATAAGCATACAACACAACATAGTGAAATTCTAAAAGCTACGAAAACTGCATTTATAGAACGCTATCCAGTAGTAAAAAATATGCAATGATTCCTTTAGCTGCAGATGTATACCAGTTTCTTCAGATGTCTCATATGACGCAGTGAAACTAAGAAGAAAAATTAATTATGAACGCTCTTACAATTTTCGGTGGTACCTTCTTTAGAAAACACTCGAAGTAAGACGTTTTAATCCATATGAGAAAATTTTATTATCGACAACATTGAGCTCTATAGCAATGAACAACATTTTCAATATTCGATAAAGGAATATATAATGAATGCTTTTATTGATAAATTACAGTAAATGAGTAGAAATACTTGAATACATCTTACTTTCAAGCAAACTAGATCGCATGTGTAATTGTTTTGCTCATGGTTTATATATTTATTTATCAGAAATAACTGGAATAAAAACACAAAAATTGAAGTTGTCTTCGCTTACACATGCAATCTAATCAACATTTTTTTTTCTTTTTCTATTAGAATTTTATAAATGAATATTGAATAACGCGAAGTAAGTGTACTACCAAGCACCAAGCAACACAGAAGCAATCACTATCAAAAAAAAAAATTACCTTCTTCAAATTCCCAATGTACTTTTATTTTCGCAAGCAAAAACATTTGAAAGTGCAAAACGATTGCCAATATTCACAACAAAATAATCAAAACAGACGATTCTGCCATAAAATGAATGATTAAATTAAATACTAAAATAAGTGCAAACGATAAATTATCAAAATAGATAATGATATACTGTGCGGATGTTAAAATAAAAGCAGACGCGATAAATATTAAATTAAGTGTATCTTAGAAATATAAAGTAAACTAAATATAGTGTGATAATCATAGTTTATTATAATCTTATGCAGTTTTATTTATCTGGATTATATACGCAATTTTATATTTAAAAAAATATTGATGATTTTACCCTAAAAATCAACAATTAAAATAAGAGCAAAAGATAATTATTTAAGTAGACAATAATATTTTGTTGGCATATTTAAATAAAGCAGACGATAAACTATTAAGGCTCCCGTCTAACCGCCATTTTGATTTCGTGGACGTAATATTAATCCTATGGAGTTTTGACTTTAATTCTCACATCTTTACCATTTGATCAATCTGAATGCAATGAAGTGCATCTGAAAGAGCAAAAAATAATGAATACTTTTATGGAATAACTTTCTTCCTCCGATTTTTAAAAATATTTTAAAATATTTTTTAAAGACCGGAAGACTCACAAGCGAATCATTAAAATAAGAATAAAAATATTTTGAAAAATTGGTGGAAAAGTAATTCCACGGAAGCATTCATTATTTTTTGCTCTTGCAGGTGCAATTCATTGCATTCAAATTGATCAAATAATAAAGATGTGAGAATTAAAGTCGAAATTTCATACTATTAACATTACGTCCACGAAATCAAAATGGAGGGTAGACGGGAGCCTTAAATTAAATATATCTAAGCAAACTAAATGCAATTATTACAATCCTGTTGTATTATACTGTCAATCTCTTGAACCTTACATCATGTAACCTATATTTTATACATACGCATTTTTTGACAACATATTTTCAAAACAACATTATGTTAGCAAAAGTTAATAAACATTTAATGCTTTACTCATTCTAGGTCTAGATAGAAACACCCCCCTAAGAATCGTATAAATAATTTCCACAGTTGAGTAGTTAGTTAAATCGGTAGCCGGAGTTGTACAGAGGCTGCTTGAGAGAACACGTTCTGTATTGTTAATTATAGACAGATGGAATTTTCATAATAAAATAAGCCCCAGCCATTTATACGCCTGGATGCACAAAATTTCGAGTAATTGCAAGAAGAAGAAAAATGTTTTGCCAAAAATTCGTGTTAATTTTGAAGTATGAATATTCTTTAACCACTATATGAGAAGATGATTGAGTGAGCTCTGATTTTGCAATTCTGAAAGCGAACGAAAGAAACAATTAGTTTTGTCGTAAAATTTATTTCCATTTTAAGTTGTGAATTGATTTCCCACCATCCTGTATTTATGTTTTAAAATATTTTATTTAAATGTTATCAAATACATTTTTTATTTTCTTTATGTATGGTTTTTAAGCTCTTTGATGATAATAGACACATTAAACGTGGATTGAAAATTAATTTCTTTTAATACAATTCCTAGATGGACAATTGTTGAAATACATATTTTTCGTAGAGGCGCGATTTTTTTTAAACATAATTTTTTTATATCTTAGATTATTAAGTGACTTTCCTCCAGCCTGAATTTGTGGATTAAAGTTTGAACAAATTTAAATTGATTCAACAAAGATTTACAATAAACTTCTTTTAACATTATTCTTGGATACGCGTTTGTAGGAATACATGTTATTTGCATAGAAGCACATTTTTAAAACATTTAAAGCGTAAAAAACTTTTTGAGTTTTAAATTGTTAAGTGACTTTCCACTATCCTGTATTGGTGCATTAAAATTCGAATAGATATACGAGAAATAATGTTCCAATAAATAGTGGATTGAAAATAGGTAAAGGGGAATCGGCTTGTGACGTAATTTTAATTCATATTTTATGGAAAAAAGTTGCAAAAAATGAATAAATGAGCTTAGGTACAGATGTTGTCATCACAGGATTGCTCTGTACATAATTAACCCTCAACAAAAAGACGCAACAAAAAACCTGTTCCGATACATAAATGATGAAAAATATTTTGTTAATATGTAAAGAAACTCTGATGATAGATCCCGAGATCAACTCTGAGATATCTTTATGCTGGGAAACTTCTTAAACTACTGACTTAATAATCTGGTTAGAGGTAACTAAAAGATCATTGATTAAAATTTTGATTCAAATGAAAATTATCGAGTGAAATAGAAGGATTTATTCTACTCTCCGTGACAAATGGTTTTTTGCCACATTGGAGAATGGTTTTCTACCACGTGGCGATGAAGAGTTCGGTTAACCATGAATGACAGGGTCGATTCGATCCCACGATCTGTCGCGCCGGAGAAAACTCACCGAGTCTTGTTTTGCAGTGCTCTTAACATATGGGCCAAAAGTTATTCTCAATCGGGATAGTTATCAAAGCGTTTTAACTTCTGTTTGTGCTGTTGAAGAGAACTACCGCATAATCCCCTTCCATTATCATCATGATGATAAGAAGAGGGCATTTTGAGCGGTAATTGGAGAAGTTTATTTTTTTAATTTTTGTAATTGATATACATTCTTTTCCTGTTATGTTGCGTGTCATATTGATAATTTCCTCTTGACGCCATCAGTTTGTCTCTGGATGAGATACCAGTTCTATTTGTTGCGTATGCTCTAACCAATATATCACTAGTTGTAATCTTTTATGTTTCAGTATCTTAGTTAGACTCATAAAAGCAAGTTTTTGCTTCGGTGGTACATGCAGCCAATAGTTTTAGGCTGGGCTGCAGTATAGTGTTCAAATCCTGAGTCTCCACATCAGAGCTATTGGTTTCTTACCACCCTGGGAATGTTTACCAATCCCGTGGTAGAGAAAAGTTGAGTTGATCTTGAACGAGAAGATTGATTCGAAATTTCGATTTGTCACTCCGGAGAAAACTGCTCAGGTCTGGTTTTGCAGAGCACTTAACAACTAGTCCAAAAAGGATTCCCTATCCCCACCCTACCCAAGACTTGGATATCTTAACTTCTCTTTTTGTTGTTGAATGAGCAACAGCATACTCTAAACATTATATTTTTTCCATAGTTGGTGTACAAACTCAAATAATAAGGCAGCGTATAGAATCACGAGATCCGTTAACCCTTTCGCTACCGGAGGGAGAAAAAATAAGTGCTTCACTGGGCCCGCGGCTTCTACCGCGGAGTGACACGCTGTGTCCAGACGATTTTAGATATTAAACCTAATTCGTGAAAAAAGTTCCTCTAAATTCGGCTATTTATTAAAATATTTTGGTACTTACATATATTATTTAAAAGGCATTAAACTTAATATATACAAAAAAAAAAAAAAAAAAAAAAAAAAAAAAAGATTTAATCGAAAATTGAATGTTTTATACATAAAATTACATAAATAATCATACTTTTAAGAAAATGCAAAATATATTTACATATGTTACATAAATTTCATGGTGTAATGATGTGCCATTATATGGAATATATATAGATATATAATAATTCGATATAAAAACCAACGTTTTTAAAAATAACGTTTTTATATGGTAGCAAAGTTTATTAAAGAAAATTATTGAAATATTAGTTAAAACTGTTAGTTATTTTTAACTTTAAAATTTACTTAAAAAGATACATTTGTGAGCATATTAAGAAATTCATAATACTCATAAAATCAAAACATGCATTTGAAAGTTTGTAAGTCATTCTATTAAAAAAAATGGGAACCAGAATTCAGGAAAGGTTTATCCTTGGCGACAAGAAATATTTGGCAGTATTTTGCCAAATGTGGCTACCCTGTTCCGTTTCACGGATTTAACGCTCAGCAAAAAAAAAAAAAAAACAACAATCGCCAAGTTTGGTGCCAATTTTTGAAATCGCGCCAAGTGTTTGGGCTAAACTGCATTATTAAAGAAAATATTAGATAAAACTTGTCGCAAATGTCTAAATATTGCATTGTTAGGCGAGTACGAACGATTCTCAAAATTTCAAAGCTCTAGCTTGATGGGAAGTTGGTTAAATTAACGATCGAAAATTTGATGACACACACACACACACACCAAGTGAAATTCAGAAAAACGTTTTAAAATAAATCTTATTTTGCCGTATGGTACATTTATAAAAAAAAATTCAATGCATAGTACAACGTCACATGTCTTACACACATATTTTTAAGCTTCACGCAAGAGTTTGAGCAAAGGGCACATCTTAGTCACCCCCCCCCACCTTTTTATTTTTTTCATTTAATGTCAATGTACAGATTTGGATTATTTTCGCTAACATTAATGTCATATTCATTTATTATTTCGCAAATACCAGTATCAGATAAACACTTTCTTTTCGTCATGACTGTCGCTACAAACAAAAACCGACCGAATGAAACGAACAGCTGAGAACATCTGCTACCAAAAGCCCTAACCCCCATAAAGGGCCATAAATTCTCTTTCGAACTTCTAAGAAGCAAGGAAGAAAAAACAAACGGAAATCAAGTGCACTCTTTAAATCATGTCATTACATTTAAAAAGCCGCGACGCAACATGTCCTTTTAACAATTACCCCCCTCCTGATAGCCAGAAGTGAAATCCAAGCCCATATCACCAAGGTCAACACTCCAAATAACCTATCTATATAGATTTCGCGTTATTGTAACGCCATATAGTAACATCAAATAAAAAGTTCTCATCGAGCGTATCTCTATTGATACGCTGGGCCGTAGATGACACTCACGCAGCGTATCGCCTGTGATACGCTGGGAGCAAAAGGGTTAATATCCTTCAGATTATGAGTAATATTAATTAAATATACGCTCGAACTTGTTATGTGAGGGGGATAAGATCTGCATAAAAGCAAACGCATAAAAAGCACTTTTCATATGAACTATAAAATGCATTGTCTGCAACATATTTTTTTAAACAAAATTATAAGATAAATAGCGATCGCATAATAAAAGGTCCCATATAGAAAACAAATCAAAACTTCACGATAGGCAAGAATTAATTAACATACGGACACATTTTTATTCTTCGGATATATCAAATAATAATACGTAAGGAAAATTTCAAAATACATATATGAAAAAATTATGTTTCGAGATCAGAATGTGAATTTTCTTGTAGATAATTTGTTCCATATCCCATCAGTCACTTGAAGACGCAACCTCGAATTCGTTCAATGTTAATATTTTTGGCGACACAATGTAGTCGGTCATCAGTTTTAATGACGACGGTTGCTTGTCTCGTCGCTATTATATGACGTGGTAACCAGACATACGATATCGAAGCTCTGTCTGGAACTTTAAAGTTCTTTGAGAATTGGTATCGATTGCAAGAAAATGTCTTTCCTTCATTTCTTCGGACCCATTCCAAGAAATGAACTTCCTTATATACTTCAGTGAAAAAAATTGCACCAAAAAAACACAAAAAAATGAAGCGCATAAAAACAGGTTTGACTTTATAAACAAAAATGTAATCACTTTATATCCAACTTTTCTGTCCGATTACAAATTTAAACAAAAATATATCAATAAAATTTAAATCATCTATTGAAATGGATCACATTTTAACCTACACCTTGGCGATGAAAAACGATATGACGCCAAAAGGTGTGATAATAGTACAGAATTGTCAACCCTTGTAATAATGCAAGACTACTGGCATATTTATACTAGCAGACTTACTATTTGGGATTGTGAAACTATATTTCCTTTTTTTATATCTGAAAGTTCTTTCGTTTAATTAAATTAAACAGCAAATGGAAATGTCCGTGTATGTTCAAAAAAGTATTTGAACAGACTACAGTAGAACCATAGAATACTGTTATAAGATAATAATTCACTTTAAATAGAACAACCTTCAAAGAAATGAGAGAGCGCAAACACATTATACAAAACTGCAAAAAGAAAACTATTAAAACATAGAAGGTATAAGTTTAAAAGACTACAAAAACGCCATTTTCTCAGATGACTTCAAGTTCTATAAATAGCTCCCGAGAATGTTTCTAATTCAATTAAGACACTCATATATCTTGCGAAAATAAAAACAAATACATCGAAACACTTAATGTAATTTTCGTGCAAGAAATGAAAATAAAATTAGAAAATGCAAAACTTTCGAGAATGCATTCGAATGATGATATAAACATTCGATTTTTGAAGAGCGTATAGAATAAAATAAAATAAAATAAATTTCTAGTCAAATTGTGTTACTATTAACTTATAAATTATCCAAATTTTTGGCACAAGAAAACTTTTATTTTCCTTATATTGTAAGCAATTTATTTGGTTTCGTCATATTTTCATGAAGATGAGTACAGTAGAGTCACTTAATACAGAGTTCAGAATACACGAATCTGTTTTACACAAGGGTTTACTATGGCTCCCTCGATCAGCCATCGCATGTGATATCACTCTTAGACATTGTGGTACGATAATTCTTATTTGTTCTTTTATGAAATTCAGATTCATTTTTTTCGCATGTAGTCAGCACTACCTGTTAAGAGCTGACAACTAAACAATTTTTTTTTCTCTTTGTTTTGCAAGGATGGGCTATTAAATAATGAGACAGACACTGTTAAACATTTTATTTTGAAGTCTTAGATATTTACTTATTATCATCTTTAATATATATATATATATATATATATATATATATATATATATATATATA
>BMAW01034859.1:28750-89690 GCA_019974015.1 Nephila pilipes | reverse complement strand
TATATATATATATATATATATATATATATATATATATATATATATATCCTTACTCTATCCCTGCAACACTCCATGCGAATCTTTCATTGTTCAAAACATTGCTGGAAGCCTTCTTCTGTCAGCCCCTTCCCGACACGTGTCGCTTTCTCTTACATACTTTCAACGAACTCAAATATTTTTCCTTTTAATAAAGATTTAACTTAGGAAACAGATAGAAGTCTAATAGCGCAAAGTCCGGTAAATAAGATGCAAGGTATAACACTGAAATGCTGCATTTGGTTCAAAATGTCTTGACAGACAATTTGGAATGATCTGGCGCATTGTCCTGGAGTAAAAATTTGCCGAACGCTTTCTTTATCAATTCTTACAGTCTCAGCAATCGTTCGAATACTTAACAGACGATCAGATAGAACCAGATTATCGTTTTTTCCGATATTGTCATCCGGTTTTGACGTGATACGGCGACCCGGGAGTGAATAATCTTCACCGTCTTCTCGACCATTTCTAGAAATCGATTAAACCACTAAAATACACATGTTCACGATAAACATTCATTGTCGTACACTTCTTTCATTAAATTATACGTTTGTGCAGTGGGTTTTCCAAGCTTCACGTGAAATTTCACTGCAAACCTTTGCTCACTTATCATTTTTCCGACGAAACAAAAACGAACGAAGCAAATGAAGGTTTTGGCTATGCGGATTTGTTTACAATGTCAGAGGTACTGCATTCAAAAGAGAAAACTTCACTCTAAATAGCTATCGTAAACTGGCGTATGGCATACTTCTTCGGTAACAGCGCCAAACTCATTATTTAATAGTCACATCTCGAGTATGCGTTAATTAAAATTTTTCGGAAAATACAATTTTCTCAGTATGGATTTTTTTTGTAAGAAACTATTTTCAAGATCTCTCGTGGTCAGTGAGCTTAGCTATATATTCAACCTTTTTGTATTATTAAAATTTTAAGTTTTATAAAGATTTTTTTTCTTGCGTAAATAATTTCAGTAACAATTAAAAATAGTGTCGTAAGAGTATAAACTTCATATAAAAGTTTATACGATCGAGGAAAAACTCAGAGGTACCGAACAAACTAAAAAAGGGGGCAAGAGAAACAGAAATTGCCAGAGAATTTAAACTATTTGAGTACACAATACGTGAATGGTTAAAAATTGAGCATTAACTTTGTCAGTTTGTTAATAACGTTGATAATGAAAAAAAAAAAAAAAAAAAAATAGCCATGAGAAACAGTTATTGCAGCAGAAGACACCAATCTTGACAAATATATGTTAGATTTTTCGTTCAATTTATATTAGTGTTGTAATTCTTGGTGTATACTAGCCATGGACCCCACCCCGGAGTGTTAAAGGTGCCAGACTGCATTATCATTCTGCCGATATTTATTTTTTACAGTCTGTCTTTTGTCTGTACTGTGACGTTCCACAACTTCTACCCGACCCTTGTGCCATAAAGTCAAATACAACTAACTCTAAAAGTTTATAACCTACGTAAGGACACACCAGTATGTTCTAACACTACTATTTATTTATCAATTACTGTAATATAACGCCTAAGGAGTTTTCACTCTCTTTGGAGGTCCTTGAATTAATCTACTTACTCAAATGGTGTTACAATAATATATACTCTGATCAAAATCTTTCCATTCGAGGTTGCTTTGATTTACTATATCCTCTGCGACAGTTACCACCGGCAACAACTCTTGATATCATCGATCTCTTGCTTGGAATACACTCAGCGCTAATCACACTCGCCCTCTATCCTTTAAATTCCCCTTTGCTTGTATACCGTCATATGTAAATCACTTCACTTTATTTCCACCTGCCTCTAATTAAGATAATCGCGTTTCATTTTGGTTGGGAAGAAATTCTTATTTCATGCAATCAATCTCAATTAAAGTTCCCATGGTAAGTGTAGAAAGTATCGCAAATAGCCCAACGTCACAGTACCAACACCGTTTTTAATTGCCTTTAATACGCTTCTTTCCTTTTCGTTTGTCTTGTGCTGGTAGCGTTTAAGATCTTACAACATATTTCTATTTTTAAATAATACAACTCCATCTCAGCACAGCGGAAGAAAAATTAAAAATTGCCGAAAAGGCAATTTATGCTGTTGTGAATATTCTTCCGAAAAGGATCCTATTTCAGCCTACGCCTCGACGATGGAAAGCAAAAATGAGCTAAAAAGCGGGATTGGTGCATCAAAATGGGAGTCTTTTCCTACCCATTTGATTTTTGCACACTTCTTAAAAATATTTTATAATATTTAATTAATTTTATTGTATTTAAAATCACACATACAAAATTTAATATATTAATTTTAATAGGTTTTAAATACTTAATTAATAAATATTGTTTGAAATACAAATTATTCCTTCTCCATATTTGCTCTGTTGTTTTTTTTTCCTCCCTCTCTCTCTCTCTTTCCTTTTTTTGTAAATTTCTGAAAATATATTGAAGCATCAATAACGACGGAATGAAGTCTACGCGGCAAATTCCATTTTCTTTCAAAATTTATTTTTATTCCAAGAATGAAATCTATAATTCCAAGACACATTCGATTCCTTTGTTTTATATATATATATTACCTAATTCTGGAAAATATTATTTTTGCATTCATATTAGTTATTATAATGCATATAATTTTAAATCAAATGTAACTAAGTTTGTTAAAATTGGAATTAGCAAAACTAAATCAAAATGTATAGAATTTAAGCATTCCAGTTAAATTCAGCGGTGACAAACATACTCATATTGTGATGTCGGGCTATTTGCGGTTTTCTCTTCAATAACCTTGGGGACTTAAGATTGATTGCTTTTGCTAAGCAACCTTTGCCCAACCAAAAATGAAATGTGATTATGTAAAGGAAGTAGAAATGAAGTGAAGCGGGAGAGTTAGGAAATATATAAACTCAGACTGAGAGTCGCGATAGAGAGGTTGAACAGAATTATCACTCGTAAAGCTTACAATTTTCCACCCCTCAGTGGCCCAAGTGGAATGGCTTACTCTGATTTTGAGAAAGCGGAAGCTTTCAAAGATACCCTGGAAGCTACATTCCAAGAAAACGCTTTTCCGTATTCGGACGAAAAAATAGAAGAAGTGGAAAGAGTCGTCTCTGATTTCCTAGAAAATGATCAAACACTCTCCAACATCCCCCCCTTGGCCACCCCAAACGAAATTAAACAAATAATCAAAAATCTTGTAAATAAGAAAGCTCCAGGTCCAGATACTATTCCTAATATTGCTCTTAAATATCTTCCGGACAAGGCAATCACCAATCTGACTAAAATCATTAACAAGTGTTTCATGGCAAATTACTTCCCTAAAAAATGGAAAGAAGCTACAATTGTTATGATCCCAAAACCAAATCAAGATCATAAATTCACTCAAAATTACCGGCCAATCAGTCTTCTAAGCTCCACTGCAAAAATTTATGAAAAAATCTTACTAAATAGAATCAAAATCCATAGCAACATTGAAAACTGCATCCCCCCAGAACAGTGTGTATTTCGAGAGGGCCATTCTACTATCCACCAACTAACCAGAGTGACCAACATTATTAATGAAGGTTTCACCCATAATCTATTTACTATTGGAATTTTCTTGGATGTTAAAAGAGCATTCGACAGAATGTGGCACGATGGGTTGATTTATAAAATGATCAACTTCAAATTTCCTTTCTATCTTATCAATATCATCAACAGTTTTCTCCACGACAGATCATTCAATGTAAAAATTAAAAATAGTTATTCAAATAATGGAACAATGGCTGCTGGCTGCGCTCAGGGGTCGATTTTAAGTCCTTTTTTATATAATCTCTTCACCTCTAACTTTCCACACCATGCCAGTGTCAGTGTGTGTCTCTTTGCTGATGACTCTGCTGTGTTAGCTCAGGGGGCTAACTTAAAATATACCGTCAAAGCTCTCCAAAATTATCTCAACATCTTAGAACTTTGGTTAACGGACTGGAGGATAGCAATCAACGTTGATAAGACTCAAGCAATAATCTTCAAAAAGTATGGCACAATAAACCCCAACAATAATCTAAATCTTTTTGATGAAGAGATAAACTGGGTCTCGGTAGTACGCTACCTTGGACTTCAGTTAGACTCGAAACTCACATATAAGCAGCATATCAAATTCCTGACTGAAAAATTTTGGAATAAAATTCATTTATGTATTTCACTCATAGGCAGAAACTCTCCTCTCTCATTAAATAATAAAGTCTTACTATACAAACAGATCCTTCGCCCAATCATCACCTACGCCTCCCCTGTTTGGGGTTCGGCCGCACAAACTCACATGAAAAAGGTTCAAATCATGCAAAACAAAATTCTCAGAATAATGACAAATTCCCCCTGGTATATAAGAAACAATGTAATCCACAATGATCTTCAAATTGAACCAATTGCTTCATATATCACTAAGCTCTCTCGAAATCTCTTCACCTCCATTCTCCATCACAATAATCCAATTATTAAGGCTCAAATTCTTTTCACCAACCCCCACTCCAAATTCAATTTCGCATATAAAATTACTAAATGGTCCCTCCCACTTAAACCCCCATAACTTTTTTCATTTTTCATAATTATTAGACCTTCATTATGCAAGATTTTGGTACATTTAACTTTGTTTAATATCCTCTAATCACACGGCGTTGATACTGCAAAGTGTCACTGGTACTCTTGATGTTTCTTTTTTTTTTAGTCCAATCACCCTTAGGCGTCTTCTACATTGTTTCTTACGACCCACTATATCCATCAATTTGAGCAAAAGCGATGACTCGCTGACGCTCGTCAGTTTTTCTTATGTCTGTCTGTCTGCGATAGAGAGGTTGAAGTAGAGGTTGAGTGGTTCGAGAAGTTGAGGTTGAGTGATTCCAGTGTTCAGCAATTGTTCCAGAGTCGGAGTGGAAGTCGGAGCCGAGAATTGTTACAAGTTATCGGCTGGTTAATGTATGCTTGAAGTCAAGATAGTCTTAGTGGGAAGAGTCCGTTAGATTATTACTGGTAGATTGAATTAAAAAAAAGTTAAGCCCTCGTCCTGGAGAGCATTTATAATTGTCGTTATATTAACAACCAGGTAATAAATATTGTGATTATTGTTCTAACGCCTCTTTGATCAACTTATTGGCTTTTAGTGTTAAAACATTGGGTTTAGCTATGGCACAAGAGGCAGACAGGAATGAGCAGCCGTCACAATATGGCAATGAATATTTATCGCTTGTACATGTTTTTGAGTGGTTTAAGCATTTTCATGATGGTCGAGAAGACGTTGAAGAGAATTCACGCCCAGGTCCCCCTTCCACATCAAAAACGGATGATGATATCAAAAACATTGGTAATCTCGTTCGATTTGACCATCGATTAAGTATTCGGGGGATTGCCGAGACTATAGAAATTGACAAAGAATCCATACGACTAATTTTTTTTCTCCAAGATAATGCACCGACTCGTTCCACATTGTCTGTAAGGAGATTTTTAGCCAAATGCAGCATCCCAGTGTTGGACCATCCACATTATTCTCCGGATCTTGAGCCATGCGACTTCTATCTGTCTATTCAAGTTAAATTCG
Source organism: Nephila pilipes (assembly GCA_019974015.1). Lineage (NCBI taxonomy): Eukaryota > Metazoa > Arthropoda > Arachnida > Araneae > Nephilidae > Nephila > Nephila pilipes. The sequence continues at coordinate 84,099 of BMAW01034859.1, read as the reverse complement.
CATTAAAAGGAACAAGATTTGAGTCCGTTGAAGCCGTGAAAGAGAAAGCTGCACGCATCTTGAAAGAGCAAATGGAAGACTATCAGCACTTTTTCGAATAACTGAAGATTCTCATGGAGCGTAGTAGAGGTAGAGGAGGGGTGCATTGTAAAGGTGATAATAAGCAAATATGTATGACATCACAATAAAATGTTTTACAGCATTAGACTCGTTATTTAGTAGCCATATCTACTTATTCAGAACAATTAAATAATACCTAAATGATATACTTCTTGAAGATAAGACACAATAGATTTCCCTTGTGTGGTCGTAGCGCTCCCGAAATTGGCAAATTTTTCGTAAAAATTAGGAAGAGATAACTATATTTATCATAAAAAATTAAATACGATTAAAAGCAACAAAATGTAGCTTGATTATCATATGGATTTCCAAAAATCTCATACTTAAAATAGCAAAATAACAAGTTTATTTGTAAATGGTACAGAAAATACTACTGGAAGTTCAGGTATGAGCTATTTTATAAAAAGATAATATATATAGCCTTTGATAACGAATTACCTACCGATAATTGTAATCTAGTTCAATCAAAAAAATATCAATATTAATTTTGTGTTTTTAACATATACTAACATGTTGTTTTCAACAAAAATCCGTGTACGTAAAATGCAGGATACATGATGTTAGGTTTAAAAGATTGACATAATATGCTACGATAATAATAAGTACGTTTAATTTTCTTTAGGTATACTTACATTACTAAGATATATTTGTTTTTAGATTTTATCTTTGCTTTTATTTTCATAACCAAACTGAATACTATTGTTTACTTGAGTAATTTATCGTTTGCTCTCATTTTAATATTTATTTTAATAATCGATTTTTGGGACAGAATCGTCTGTTGTTATTACTTTTGTTGTTAACATTGTCAATGTCTTTGTATTTTTGAATGTTTTGCTAGTCAAGATAAAATTGCATAGCAATGTAAGGCATTTTCTTTTCTTGACAGTTATTACTTCTGTGAAACCTAGAACTGAGAAGTAAGCCAATGTACTTAATTTACTATTATTTTTAAATATTGTTAATTTTTGAGAATTTAACAAAAGAAAAAGCTCAGCGTATATTAAACTAAAATTAGCAGAGCCAAATTAATTTTTTTAACAATTTAAACATTTGCAAATGAAACAGTTCAGTTAGAGATTATTTTTGTCGAGCAATTATCGTTTTGATAATACTAACATTTTATTACTCTTTTGATTCACAGCTATATAGTTGTACGATTCAAAAATTTGTTGATCATATCATTTGAATTCTAACTTTCCGATAGCCTATGTGAACCCCGCAGAAACAATGATGAAAATAATGGAGATTTCTTAATTTTTCCTAACGATTTTCAAAAATATTGAAGATTTTCTTTCTGTAATGAAACAGACTTTCTTTCAATAGTGAAATAGAACTTCTTTTTATAAAGAAATAGAATTTCTTTTTATAAGGAAATAGACTTTCTTTCTATAATGAATTAGATTTTCCACCTGATTTTAAAAAAATACTTTTATGTTTATTTTCTTAATTATTAGGTTTTCTGGTCTCTAAGTAATATTTTAAAACATTTTCAAAAATAGGAGAGAAAATATAATTCTACAGAAACCCCCATTACTTTCTGGTCCTTTGCATACACTTGATGCAGCCAAATAGATAAAATATATAGATTTGACGAGTAAAGCAGAAATTCCAAGTGATTAATATTCCGTTAACGAAATCAAAATAGGCGGTAAACGGGAATTTCAATAGAGAAAATGATAGAAAAGTTCTTATTTTAATGTGGCTGAAGATGTTACAACATACTCATACAAATATTTATGTTGTAAAAAAAGATACAAGAAAAAATAAACATTTATGGATTATGAAACTTCTTGAACTTAAAGAAATTCCAATATATGAAATCTGATATCAGAATCAGACGATAAAATAGCAACTAAAACACCACATTTATTACACAGTGTATGGAAACGCAAGAAAGAAGAGAATATAGTAGTTTTATTAAACATTTCAAAAGAAGTATACTTGATGTAAAAAAAGATTTTTGATTGAATTAAATTTATCTCTTCAAACAGTCTGAACAATTAATTTTATTTATAATCCTTATAAATTAGACAGAAATAGTGAAATTTCATGTAAAAAAATTCTTAACAATCGATGCGTGAATATTTCTGTATTCCATTTGGATGAAGTAAGATAAATAATTTATAAGTAATGTTTTTTTGGAGTAACATTGCTTTAAATGAGAAAAAATATTTTAGAGAACATTTTTAAATTTAAAAATTTTTTAAATAAAGCAAAATCATTTTTTCATTACATTCGTAAAAACCTAATGCAAACGATTTTTCACAACATTTTGAATAAATTCTCAAAACTATTGCCAAAACCTGAGTTATAATTCTAAATTTCCATGAATATTACGTAATCATCGTAAGTAATAAAAAATAAATTCCAGATGTCATTCCTCTACGATGAAAGCTGTTTCTTCAAGCGAAAAAATATTTATCTAAAAGGCACAATAGAGTTTATGGATTTACGCGAAAACACTTCCACCTAATCATTTTCAACAAAGGTTTTAAAAGCTAAAGATATGAACTTTCAAGGTAAAAGAGGAATTTTTTACATTGAAAATTCGTCGAGAAATTAAATATGTTTGCACAATTTCTTTTCATTCAACTCTATTAAAAATGCTTTCAAATGCAAAACCTTTTCATTGAAAACGGGGTTTTAACATTGTTATCAATATTAGATATAATTTCTTCACAAAAACGGGAAGAAATTATAATTTTCAGTAAGAGGAATCCAACAAAATGTGCATACACTTTCCCCCAAACTCTTTTCCGAAATTTCTTAGAATTTTCTCGACCTCGGATTTCTTAGTAAAATAATTTGAATTCTCTCTCCATAGTTGAAAAATATACATTCAATTCCTAACAGAAAACTTATATTTCAGTCTATTTTTCAGACATTTTTCTTTTGTTGCTGAACCTTGTATTTTAAGCGGAATTTTTTCTATGGATAAATGATTATGTTTTAATCAGTATGCATATTTTATTCATTTTCTAGTGTTGAAATTACATCTCATTAAATTAAAATAAAAGTTATTAAGAGATATTATTAAAGTTATTAATTTTGGGGAGAAATTGTTCCAAATATTTCAAAGTGTGTTTATTTCCATGTCATTACGAAAAAAATAAGTGTACGCATAGATAAGAATTTGGAGAACTTAATATAAATATATTTTGATATTTTCCTTAATATAATGTATTGTTTTTAATAAAAATGCAAAAGTAATTATAATTTTTAAAGAAAAAATAAATTTGATAAAAAAACTTTCTCGAGCTTTTCTAAAAACTTCTTAAGACGCTTCTTTTGTTCGATTTTTAATAAAATTAATTTGCATTACATGGTTAAAGAACCATAATGCCTGATTTTAGAACAAGAAAATAAGTATTGTTGAAGTCTTTGTGAAGTGTTTTTTTTTATAAATATATTATACGCTTTTTTTATAACCTTCATTTGAAAGATAAAAGTACTGATAATATTTCATCAGTATTTATACATGTCACTGCTTCTTGTTATTGAAATATGTCCTATCGTAGTTTTTAAATGAAATTTTTGTATTATTTCTTATCGTTTATTAAATTATCTACTGAGTAGGATACCATGTTATAAAGTGTTTTCTTGCAATTTCTTAACCACAAAGCAAAAAACTATGGGTTTTTTTAATTTGTTTGTTTGGAACGTTTTTTTTATCAATTTGGATTTACTAAGCTTAAATTTTAACTTATAGAGGATAGAGCATCATTTCTTATATTTATTATAAAAATTTCTCAAGCATTAATAAAAAAAGCAATATTACACATTTTTTCCCTATTTTTATTCTTCTAAAAAGTATAAAAACATTTTCATGATATCTATGCATAGTAGCTTACTAAATATACAGAACATGAAAATATCATAACATTTGTACAAAAATATTGTTTTTTTTTTTTTGTACTTAAAGGGAAAGTTAATCACATCGGTGGTACATGTAACAATAAACGCTTCTACTTTGGACATATTTATTTATTTATTTAACCTATAATTTTTTTCTTGCGTCCCTTTTTGCTTGACATTAAAAACTTGAGTTTATCTTACTTTAAATATTCTTCTTTACTTCAACACGCGCTGAAATGTTTACTTCATCTTCCCTTTTTCATAAAATATGCATCTCACTTCCATAAGCAAACAGCATTTTTGCATCGTTTATGCCGAAAAAAGAAAATAAACTTGAACATTAGTTTCCGAAACTCCACGGCACTGAAACGTTCCGTAATCGATTCGTGTTCATAAAACGATATTTATTCAGAAAAAAAATCTATTCTCAGTGTAATAACTCCCAGATGACTATGGACAAGTTTGGAAAACATTCACTCCGCACTTAAAAGCCAGATTTGCTTTAAAAGCGAATAAATGGCACAAAATCGATATTCTTAAGAAAGAAATCCTGCATATATAAAGACTTCATTCGACGTTCTAGCCGTGTTTAACGGCATTATTTAAGTATACCACTTGCAAAATTTCTTATTTATATTATCTGAAATAGAAAGACATGCGATGCATTTTCGTGAAACATATACTAACTGTGCATGACAGGAGGGGAAACCCTTTTACTTCTACGAGTGACCCGAATTTCAATCAGCAATTTAGTGAATTACAAAGTTAATCAAAGAATAAGAGACAATAATATCCATTAGAATTTTTCGTATATTTTTGTAAAATCTATAATTTGTAATTGATTTTTTTTTTTTTTTGATAATAATATTAGAAATAGAAATTTACGATATGTACACTCATTTTAATAATTGCATTGATCACATAATTGCAGTTACCTAACAAGTGATTCTTTCGGTTTAATATAGTTTTATCCATAAGTTCAATTTATACCGTATGGCTCTCTGGTGATAAGAAAAGTCTATTTAGATGAAAACTGACCAAATTGGCTGTTTTTTCATAACTTTTCGCAAGAAAAATAATTATTACTATGCATAATTATAGCTGTATTGTAAGCTCACCAAAAACTTGTCTACGACGTATTTACGAAAATATTTTCCACGAAAAATAGTATCATAACCCCCCCCCAAAAAAAATAATTAACTAAAAGTTCTATACAAAGTTTTGCAAAGAACAGATTTAGACACCCAAGTTGCGCTTTTTTTATAATTATTATTCAATTAGTTAATTAAATTTAAGTAATGAAGTAAACGATGAATTATCGAGGAATGGATAATAGTAAACTTTTCCGATAATAAAATAAACGATAAATTTTTAAATTGAATATAATTAAGTTAAATGTAATTAAAATAAAAGCAAACGATAAAAAATTAAAAAGTGATCAGGTAAGCCAAAGTGATCCAACTAAAATAATAGCCCCTTTGGTGGCTAAAACGAATTGACTGATTATTTACATTGCACTTCGAAGCATAATGAGGATTATTGGAGAGTATCCAGTAAATGTTTAACTTCGATGAAGTGACAAGGGCGATACCTGAACTGGCGCTCCACTCTCTCCTACCTTTTACATCAAACCGAAGTGAAGATTTTGAGCCTTTTTATTTTTAATGTCCCTCAGCCCCACTACATGACGGAATCTTTGATGGCTCCAGGACTTGAACCCACGACTCAACTGAAATGATACCTGTCATGACCTCTCTACCATGACTATTCGACTACTGCAGGTGCACTAACAAATGAAATGTGTCTTATTGGGAAAAAAGGAGCTAGAAAATGTAATTATCACCATAAATTAAATTAAATTTACATAGAAGTTCTTGTTTTCTTCCATTTTCAACTCACTCACCATACATCACTTGAATTTAATTTATACATCAAATAATTTGATTTGGTTAGATTTAATGATGTCTTTCTGGGGCAATATGTTCATTATTTCCTACAAATGTCGTAATTTTGAACCCAAAATTGCCCTTGATGTAAAATTACGATTTGGGATGTTATTCGGGTTAATGTATAATTCCCCTGTCTTTTACACCATGCGACATAAAAAATTCAAGTTACAGTCCGATTTAACGTGCAGACTTCCTACATTATTCGACTAGATGCTGTTCAATGGAACGAGTACTCGAACCCATGATTCGACAGAAACGTAATCTGCAAAATCTCTCTACTACCACCACAGGGCTATAGAGGGACGAATTAATCTGTAGGATACTCAGAAACTTGAATATTTAATGGATGCTCCATTGTATGACGTAGGATCTATCGCATTTTCCCTTCTAATTAACGCTTTGGAGACATTACATGATGTTGTTTGAATTGAAAATCTCTTCCAATCAATTAAACCTGACTTATATAGATTAGAATAACAGAAGTGTTGTAAATAGAATTGAGGAAATGCATATATAAACCGTGAAGAGTTGAATAGTGATGTTGGTAGTTTAGTGAGCGATAAAGTTAGCCAGTGAATATTATCAAGTGTAAGGAGATCTGAATTCACTCCCACAGCTCCTTGCCAAAAATTATCTGCAAAGAGCTTAGTAAATTCAGATAAAGAGGAGTAAATTCAGATAGAATATACGAAGAGTTAAGATTTCAGACACTCATCTACAAATTTTTAAGGTATTCGAACATGATTAGTTCCTCAAGACAAAGACTGATTTATTGTTTTAAAAGGAAGAATGCATGCGTACGTTAGGGGCTACACACTCATTATCTATAGATGGGAATAAAATAGCACGGGTATCACCAATGTATGACTATCCATTAGTCTGTGTTGATTAGGGTCTCTTATCTATTATGATTTTAAGAAGAAGGAAGTAATAATTGTACGTTGTAATTCATTTATCTTAACATATTTTATAAAAGTATTTCAAAATAAACATTAAGGAAAAGATTTTGTTTCTAAAGTATAATAAAAATAATTGTTTTAATTCAGCTTCAGTATTACAAATGCTTAAGATGATAATACGATGCAACAGCATTGTTTATTACATAAAAAATTATGCTATATTTATGTTATATTTCTCGAAGAATAATATCACTATTGTTATTGTTTTAACTGTAAAAGACAGGTACACATATTCGAAACCAGTAGAGTAATATAAGGGAGGGGCGGCTGTAAGGTTTAGAAGGATTAGGGCATTGGCTTCGTTAGATGATCACCAGTACATTTCTTAGGACACCAAAGATAGATAAGTTCTGAGAAATTATCACATAAACTGCTTGCTAATAAATAAAATATGCACTAAAATTCTATTCCCGCTTGAAATAAAATAGAGTGGAATCGGCTTTACAGAACATACGGAGTGGGTATGTATGTGTGATATAGTAGTTTGAGACACAACATTATTCCAAGCTTCAGATAAAGACGGCTTTTTAACGAAAACACGAACTCTATACGAAAGCTAGTATATAATAACATTTCTTAGTACCAATGTCGTAAACATTGTTCGTAACTAAATTCACGTTCTAAAGGAGTAATCCTCAAGGGGTACACAAAAGTGTACTGGTATTCCAGGGAAATATGTGTCCAAATATAAAATTAAATGTAGTTATTCTTTTTTTTTTTCCGTTCCACGATAGCTTTCATTACTAACAACTAATCATTTGGTTGTATTTTACCTATCTTTCTTCACATAAAAAGTCGCCAAATAGTGACAATGCGCCAAAAAATGTTACCGAGAATTGCGGTAACTTCCATGATTGGCTACTAGGGTTGCTATCGTTAATGTGATTTTCAATGTTAAACTAATTTTAATACCATTCTATGACACTCGGCTATCTATAGTAGTCTGTGAAGTTGATCATCTAAATATACAGCTATGAGGATGGCGCATGTTTTATTCTTGTTGCGCACACTACTTATTTTGGAAGTGGAGGTTTTGTGGATATTACTTATTTTATGATAAGTACACCAATATAAAATGTATAAATTTATCAAAAAGCAGCGTAATATTAAAGAATAGTATTCTAGAAATGAACAAAAGTGCAAGCAAGAAAGCAAAATAACTGTCTACTCTCAAATGTAATGAAAGATATATATACTTTGGTTTCACTTGGACCGAAAGTGAAAGTCGTCCATAGCAAGGGAATAAAAAATGGCAAGTGAATCAGTACTCCTTAGTAAATTAAATAAACATTTTAAAATCATGGACTTTTTAATTTATAAGATAAATTTGTAAATTTTTTCAAGAAATTGTCTGAATAACAAAGAAACGCGGCTAATATTTTTTAAGTGTATTAACTATCAAATAGCTTGTTATCAGGACTCAGAACCTATAGAAAAAAATACTAAACTTCCTACGCGTCGATGAGTCTCTTATTTGATTTGTAAGCAAAAAATTCGTTTGCAGGAATAAACTACAGAATTCAAATTTTGCATTGTAAGTTGGTGAGTCTACAAACATTATCAACAAATCGCAAATCTTACCATTCATCAGTTTTATTAATGAAGATCAAATAGTAAATAAGCCTATTTTTTTGCGAGGGTTTAAACGTATCTAACAAAAGATAAGGCTGTTTTCAAAGTTTTGAATAACTGTATTAATAAACAGATGTCAATATGGTAGACGTAATTAGGCATTTGGACAGCTGTGTAAAAGGCTTTACATTTTTGTTGAAGAAACAAAGTGATAACGTTACCGCAATTTATAATTTTCTTCATAGAGAGGTTTGGATGGTAGAAATATTGGAAGAGAAAAAATGAATAGAGGTTTTAGATCAAGTTTTATTCAGTTGGTAAACTATTAAAACAAGAACTGTCAAATCGTGGTTGATTCAAAAGTTTTGTATTGATATGTATTCGCGACAGACGACTACATTTGCACATTCAGATCAAATGGCTGTCAAAGGGGTAAATATTTACCCATGAACACGAGATACAACAAGAACTTATCGTGACTGTTTAGGGAATAAAAAAATTACATTTTTGTTATCTACACTCTATAACAAACAAACAAAAAAAGAAGAAGAAAGCGACGCACCAAGAAGGAGTTACCCGATTGTAAAGAAATTTCGTACGCAAAAACATTTGAATCGAATATGCGAATAATTAAAATTTGGTGTCTAATGATGAATAACGGAAGCTACAGCGCATCGGAACTGAGCACTCTGCAGGTGTATATAAGAAGCGATTCTGAATCTAAAGGTCAAATTTTCCGTTGCATTGTGATTTAAAAAAACCTTTCAACGACTGAAAAAAAATGCCTCGCTGCAGGATTGGAGCTCATTACGAGCAACTGTCAGAATTTGAAAGAGGTCGTATCATTGGATTGAAAGAGTCAAGTGGGACAAATCGGAGAATCGCTCGTCATATGGTCGAAGCGATGCAGCGATTAGAAGATGCTAGTAAGAATGGCTGGACAATGGCAGATTTCAGCGTCGTGATGGTAGTGGTCGACCAAGGGCCACTGCAGATCAGAAGGACAGAGTGATTGTCAGATGAACTGTCACAGTGCCAGATTCATCGTTATCAACCATCAGACGTGTGACCCGCACACGAGTGTCCACCATGACCATTCACAGGCGGCTGATAGAGCGATATCTACTCTCGTAACGACCGCTACTCCACCTGCCACTCACGCCTGCACACTGTCGAGCCAGATTACAGTGATGTTTCGCTCGATCAGGTTAGAAAGATGCTGATTGGGGACGTATAGCGCTTAGTGACGAATCCTGTTTCCAACTATGTCCTAACGATCATCGAAGACGTGTGTGGAGACACCCAGGGAAGTGTGCCGATCCTATTTTCACTATTGCAAGCCACACAGGCCCTCAACCAGGAATTATGATCTGGGGTGCCCTTGATAATCGGACCCCTTTTGTCTTCATTAGAGGAACACTTATAGCACAGCGGTACGTCGACGACATTCTGATTCCTGTTTTGCTACCGTTCTTTTTGCAGTACTCTGACCTTATTTTCAGCAAGATAATTCCAGACCACATACAGCACATGTTGCAATATACTGTCTTACAGCTTGTCAAAACACTTCCTTGGCCGGCCAGATCTCTCTCCAATCGAACAAATCTGGGATGTGATGAAAAAGCGACTGTATCTACCAGGGAATATTGATGATTTAGCTCGACAATTGGAGCAAGTTTGGCAAGAAATACAGCAGGAGACCATCAGTGAGCTTTATCACTCTATGTCACGTCCTGTGGTAGTTTGCATCCAGGTTAGAGGTGGGTGATTATCTCCCGGGGGACAGGTTTGCAACTCTAAAATCTTTGGGTGAGCTCGGTTCCCTTGAGCATTCTGCTAACAGCCTTCGTGTTGCTTCAAGTGCCTCGTCAATAAAATAAATCTAAACCTAAGTTTATGGGTAAAATAATTCCACAAATGAAATAATCATGCTTTTTATGACTATTAGGGATCTAATTTTAGACAGTGTTTGTTTAACTGGTTCGTTGAGTCGTCGACAAAACGAAATACCTGATGTTGGTGAAATTTGTACCAGTTTAACGAAAAAATATCCAAACGTAAATTAGTAATTAATGTAAAATTCCGTAGATAATGTGCTCAAAAATAAAAATAACAATGAAAATGGTGTATTACCTCTATATTTTAATTTTAATTTATATTTAGGGTGTTTTGAGCGAAATCATTAATCAAAAAGGGGAAAAAAAGTCACCTGAATATTTTAAAATCCATGAGTGTAAGTATCCAAATTATTTATCAAAAAAAAAGACATACATAGAAATCGCATTTCGAATATTTGCGCCCGAACGTAGGTTCCATTATAAGGTGATGCTGAGTGTGCATGCCGTTTCAAAGAAGTGAAATGCATTAATGAATAATTAGTGCATTTCAGTGTATATTCTAGAGTTTTTATCAATATCTGATAAGGAGAGTGGCCAGAGAATTCAGTCCCCCAATTTTTCTGGTTTTAATTACGAATAAAATACAGTAAATTCTGGGTAGTTCTTATTCATTTATGCGAATTTTTTAAATGAAAATGAAATGAAAATTTCATCGTACACGAAACAATAACGGAATGATAACAATATGCTTGGTTCAAAGTGGGTTACTAGAGTTATGTCTATCTTTCCAAGTGTGTGGAATTTTACTTTAGATTAATTCGAATGGAAAACCTTTTACCAGTTATACCTGCTTGGCAACAAATTTTCCTCTCCTGGAGACTCATTCAAATGTTACAGGAAATGTTACATTTGTATAGCCTTTCTTCTATATAGGAAGGTTTATATTTGTCTATCAGATTTAGAAAAATTGAGGTACATGTTTTTTTTGAAACAATTTAAAACTCTCAACGAGTTTTAAATACTCTGAGATGGTAAAAGGAATATTCTTAAAAATCACAAAAGTTTTAGTAAAAGATACTCACAGCTCTTAACCTACCTTTCTATTTCTCGTCATAAAACTACTTGTTGATCCTATTCTTAATATACATCATTGTGTAGAATTTCTTTGAATTTAATTCAAAATTTCAAATGAAAGGTCAAACGTTTAAAGTTTATGCAAGGTTTTAAATCCCCCAGCGAATGATTATGCACCAAAGATTGGAGTTTATCTCCCTTGGAAAAGAGTCTCTAATGAACTCTTTTTTTTTTTAATTTATAATTAGTTTAGAACAGTTTGTGAAGTCGATATGCATTTAAAATCCAACAAATAATTATAGGCACATTATATATTATCTGAGAAATATGTTTAAAAATTAAGTCTAATATTGCAAAAAAAAGTAATGCGATAAAAACATAATGAAGCGTATCTTAAGTGTTTTTCAACATTTATCAGCAAAAAGAAAAGAAATTTACAATTTTTTACAATAGAGTAACAGAAAACAGTACATGTGTGTTGGAGTAATGAATAAATGAATAAAACATAATCCCAAAAATCGAAAGGAAACATAATCAAATAATTTCTTTACAGATGAATCGTAATTCTAACGACTTTCATTTTTGATATCATCGTTCTTATAATTCCAATTTCTCACATTTCTCTTTTATTTCTTGCTTTTAGAATGCATATCAATCTGCACCTTATCCTCGGTCAAATGACAAGGAAGACACCTGAACAGGCATCTAACTCTCCTAACTTCTACAACACGGAGACTTGAGCTCGACAGATTTTACCACATCACCCCCAGATACACCATGAAATTAAAAAATGGCATTTTTTGGTGATTTATTGCTTGCGCGCGTCTTATGGAAATGTACATTTGTTTTCTTACAAACTAGTAGATTCGTATCCAAAGCGATCTCCATAATTGAGCTCTGAAAAAATTTCGAAAATTCTCTGCATGTATACGAGAAAATACTGAATCTTACTAAATGAGTTATTTTAATCGAAAAGCGTTGCTAAAAAGTCAAAATATATTTCAGAAGGAGTTATTTTCGATATCCATTTTTCTTCGTGCAAAAAAACGCTGGTGATTTAGTTTGACTTTTTTTTTTTTTTTTTTTTTTTGGCATTGACTCAAAAATCTGCCTAGATATCTTTCATCGCGTAAATAGATTTCATGTAACAGACATCCGCTGTTTTGACAGTTTTATGACTAAATTTTGGCACTTAATACCTAGATTATCTTCAAAAGAGCCATTTCTCTCTTTATTTATTGCATCTCTTGATCTCTGCCGATTTTGAGGTCCATAAAATAAATTTGATTTTGTCCCTGGAATTCATATAATGTTAGTCGTGACAAAAATTTCCTGATGCCTAGTAAAGTTGTTTGATTGCTGAACAATCCTTTAGCTATTTTGCTACATCTAGAATTTAACAATACATATGTGTATATATATATTGTGAGAATTCTAAGTTTTGTAGTATACGTAGATAGTTTCTAATAATTGAGTCAGATATGCTTAATAAAAGTACTTTTACATGCGATTTCCTTAGTATTAAATTTAATATTAACGCTTTGTAATAAGATTAGATTACGGATTATTCATCCCTGAGCATCAGAGTATCAAAAGTAAGGTTGTAATGAAACGGCATCAACGAAATTAACAAAAGAAATTCGACTCCTCAGTTTTTCTTGCTAAATAACTTAAGGCTACCGTCCATTTCGATTTCGTCAGCTTAATAAAAACAAGATGTAACTGTGATCTAGACGTCAAGAAAGTGAAAAATGACAAAAGTTGGTTGACAAGAAGAAGGTCAAAAAAAAAAGTTCACTAGGGTATCCCGGGGCTGCGTCCCCCGTGTTTACCTAAGACTGTAAACCCCATGGGAAAGATAAAAGATCACTAGGGAGCCTCGGGATCATGAACTTATAACAATGAGATAAAAAAAAACAGAACTGGTGTAAGCATACAACAGCACTTTCTCTTTACTTGCGAGATTCTAGACAAAAAGTATTTAAAAGTCTGTAATCAATTATATTTTCAAAGATTCTGAAAACTCAGATTCATATTTTCAAATTAATTTATTTTGTTGCACTATTGTGTATGTAAATAATATTTTTTCCAACTTTCTGTTTGCGGACAAGCACTTCCGATTTCAGAAATTAGTTACCCGGTAAAATTAAAACTCCTGCAGCTTAAGTTCTAAATGAGGTATATGCAAAATTTGAATATAAACTGCTAATTGTAGAAAATGCAACACCATGAAGGAATCATCAGAATCAAATGAAATTCGCAGCAAATGTCAATTATAGGATATTATGCAAATTAATAAAGTTTCAGAGCCATCGCGCGTGCGCGGCGCGCGCAGCGCCCTCAGAATTAATGCTGAAAGCGTATAAATAAAGTGCTGTAGCGGGACGTTGAAAAAAGTCTATGATTATTTGTTAGTGGCAAACGTTTAGTGAGACCTGAGTATGCCTCCACGACGGAAGAATAAGAAATTCAAGCAACTTACGGAGTTTGAACGAGGGAGGATAATCGGCCTTCGAGAAGGAGGATTTTCCTATCGCGCAATAGCAGCTCGTATGCAGCGGAACAGTTCCACAGTGATGCGAGTTTGGAAGCAGTGGACCGACGAGCACCGAACAACTCGAAAAACAGGCACTGGACGACAGAAGGTGACGTCAGAGCGCGATGATCGACACCTGCTCCGCATGGCGGTGAATGATCGCACAGCTTCCTCCAGGCAGCTGGCAGCACGTTGGTCTACTGCTACAGGTGTACAATTGTCGGCTTCGTCAATTCGTCGTCGTCTGCTGCGCCGTGGATTGCGTGCAAGGGTGCCTTTATACAGGATTCCCCTCACGGCGAATCATCGACGGCTGCGTCGGCAGTGGGCTCTTGAGCACAGAGACAGGCGAGCTGATTGGCACCAAGTTGTCTTTTCAGATGAATCACGCTTCAATTTGTGGACCCATGATGGCCGTGTTCGTGTTAGACGTTATGCCGGTCAACGCTGCCTTCCTGAGTGTATTATTGAACGACATAGTGGTCGAACACCCGGAGTTATGGTCTGGGGTGCGATTTCGTATCATGGACGATCCAATTTGATACGAATTGAGGGTAATCTCAATAGCAACAGGTACGTCCGTGAAGTGCTACAGCCCGAAGTCGTTCCTTTCCTTCAAGGCCTCCCTGGAGCTATCTTTCAGCAGGATAATGCACGCCCACATGTTGCACGGACTGTTCGAGACTTCTGTTCAGCACAACGCATGCAACTTCTTCCTTGGCCTGCTTATTCACCGGATATGTCGCCTATTGAGCACGTGTGGGATATGGTTGGTCGGCGTCTCGCTCGTGATCCGCGTCCTGCAGTTTCCAAAGACGAACTTTGGTTGCGCATACAAGCGATATGGAATTCTCTTCCTCAAGCAGATATTCAACATCTGTTTGACTCCATGCCACGTCGTATAGCAGCACTTATTGCAGCGCATGGTGGCTGCACCAAATACTGATTTCGGACGCTTAATTTGTTTCTTTTGTTTTGAAAATTTCATCATTTATTTGTATCAGTACAAGTCGTTTCTGCATTAAATTTCATTTGATTCTGATGATTCTTTCATGGTGTTGCATTTTCTACAAACAGCAATATAATTCAAAAGAAAAGAGATTAAATTTTAAAATTAGAAATTCGAAAATTTTGACAAAAATGACGTTTTAAAGGTGTATGGATACCTTAAAGTATATTCTCTTTTCTTTTCAATTTAATGTCATTTTATTCTTCTAGATGTTGTTTCAATTTCAAATATATAACAGGTCAATTGAAAAGTCCCCGGCCTCACACATAGGTGGTGCTACTAGAATTAAATCCATATGTGTTTTAGTTAGCCCTAACCCTCAAAAGATGCATGTATAAATTTGATAGCTGTCGGACCATTAGTTTGAGAATTATAGCATTTTGAGTGAAGCAACTTTTGTTATTGAGAAAAAAATGGATAAAAAGGAATTTCGCGTGTTGATAAAATATTGCTTTTTGAACGGAAAAAATACAGTTGAAGCAAAAACTTGGCTTGATGCCGAGTTTCCGGACACTGCCCCAGGAAAATCAACCATCAAGGATTGGTATGCTAAGTTTAGACGTGGTGAAATGAGCACCGAAGACGATGAACGCAGTGGACGCCCAAAAGAGGTTGTTACCGACGTAAACATTAAAAAAAAAATCCACAAAATGATTTTGAATGACCGTCAATTGAAATTGAATGAAATAGAAGACCCTCTAAAGATATCAACTGAATGTGTACATCATATCATTCACGAATATTTGGGTATGAGAAAGCTCTGTGCAAAGTGGGTGCCGCGCTAGCTCACTTTTGACCAAAAACAACGACGAGTTGATGATTCGGAGCAGTGTTTGAAGATGATCAAGCGTAATAAACCCGAGTTTTTGCGTCGATATGTGACAATGGAAGAAACATGGCTCCATCATTTCACTCTGAAGTCCAATCGACAGTCATCCGAGTGGATTGCACACGATGAACCCGCTCCAAAGCGTGGGAAAATGCAACAATCGGCTGGCAAGGTTATGGCGTTTGTATTTTGGGATGCGCATGGAATAAATTTCATTGACTACCTTGAAAAAGGAAGGATCATCAACATCGACTATTACATAGCGTTATTGGACCGTTTGAAGGACGAAATCGCCGAAAAACGGCCGCATTTGAAGGAAAAGAAAGTGCTGCTTCACCAAGATACTGCACCGTGTCACAAGTCAGTGAAAACGATGGCAAAAATCCATGGATTGGGCTTCGAATTGCTTCCTCATCCACCGTATTCTCCAGATCTGGCCTCCAGCAACTATTTCCTGTTTTCAGATCTCAAAAGAATGCTCGCTGGGAAGGAATTTTCATCGAATGAAGAGGTGATCGCCGAAACTGAGGCCTATTTTGAAGCAAAGGACAAATCGTACTACAAAAATGGTACCGAAAAGTTGGAGGGTCGCTATTATCAGTGTATCACTCTTGAAGGGAATTATGTTGAATAAAAAAAACTAATTTTGCCAAAAAAATGTGTTTTAACTATGGTAGGCCGGGGACTTTTCAATTGACCTGTTATATATATATATATATATATATATATATATATATATATATATATATTTGTGTGTGTGTGCATGCGTGAATCTGTTTCATTTTTCAATATTCAACCAGAATATTTAATTCAATTTAAAATCAAATTTATTCAACAAAATACTCTTTACTGAAGTTTTTGGAGAAATTACGTAACGAGGAACAATTCCAGATTATTTTAATGCTAATGTTTATGAATATATTTTGTACTGAATGGAAAGAATGATTAAAATGTAAAAAAAAAGAACTTATTTCAATATCAAAATCGTTTGGCCCTCAAACATGCTGAAAAATAAAATATATTAAGAAGAAACTAATATAAAAAGACTGGAGACAAAAATAAGGTTTTCACAACTGTCCTAAAATTCTAAATAATTTAAACGTATTTAAAGTCGTTGAACTCATGCGATTACGGATACATTAAGCTGAACGCGTCAATTGATGAATTAAAAGATACTAGTTTCTTATGATTAATTAATTAAGTTTTATCTTACTCCAGTACGAAGGTTAAGAGAAAACTTTCATGGTTGCAAAACTGTTTTGAAAATTCGGTTCATTGCTGGTGGAAGCTGAATATAACCAATGAAACATAAGCAAATACGCAAATTATAAACTTTTTGTACTAGATGTATGGATATTCTTCTATTTCTAATTCCCAATCACGACCACAATCATTTTTTTCTTTAAAGTTTTATTGTGGTTGGCAGCAACACAGTTGTGGTTTTTGCGAGTTTGTAACCGGCGTTGTTTTTGTCGAGTTGTGGATTTAATTTTTGCCCTTAACTGTGACATATATTTCAGAATAATGGACCAAAAATGGAAAATATTTTGACTGTTTAATTTTGTTCTTTACATTATTATGAAAGTTAGAAAATAGTTTTTTATTACAAAAATAAAATTTTAAATACACCCATTAATTAAAAATTAATTAATTAATTTAATTAATACCTAATTAATTAAAATACCTAAAGTGTACTCCACATCGGTGTCTGAATCGGAAATTGCAAGAAAAGAAAATTATTTGCAAAAAAACTCACTGAAAAACAACCGAACTAAACGAAACTGCCTCTGTTTATCAATCCAAGTGCGTCTTAATTAACCTGACAGCACCCATATTTTCCCTCCCTCGACTGAAGTCGTAATTGGTGAAAAACTAGGACCACTAATGCCATCTGTTAGGAAAATAGTGGATTAAGTATCCTAAAGTAGAAACGAACTCAGCTCGGGCTTAAAAATAGAAACGTTAATTTTTCTCCTGCCCGAAATCAGTTTGGGCCAGTGTCGCCCGAACTGGCAAGGGGTTTATTTTTGATGCTACTATAAAAACGCCAAGTAGTGGGGCTGATGCTCCTTAAATCTATTGATCCCATGTCATCCCTAGTGGTGTGAAAGTTTGGAGTGAGTGATGCCAGATCATGTATTGCTCTTGTCACTTGACTGAAGTTCAAAATTATGAGGTCCATAATCGATAGCCTTCTCGTTTCTTCTAAGTGTGACTCTAATAATCAATGAATCAAAATTTATATTATTCAAATATCTTTTTTTTTAAATTCTTCACCAGTTTTATCCGCCCACTGGCATGAAATGTAATATTTTTAAAAGGTAATTCTACCATTTTCCTTTTATTTTAAAATGCCGTTTCACATTTAAACATGATTTAAAACTCGATAATGAACAAAATTTTACAGAGAAAATAATCATTAGGATCTGTGTGTTGTTTGCAAGGTACACAGACATATTTACAAGGTATATGGATATCGAAGTTTGTAATGTATAAGGTGTGGCTATTAAATAATGATATTAATGCTGTAAATTATTTTATTTTGAAGTCATACATAATTACTTATTTTATCACCTCCAATATAAACTTCACTATCCCTCCTCCTCTCCATGCGAATTTGTCATTGTTCGGAACAGTGCTGGAAGTCATCTTCAGTCAGCTCCTTCAGGACGTGTGCCATTTCTCTTTCACAGCTTCAACGGACTCAAATATTGTTCCTCTTAACGCAGATTTCACCTTAGGAAATAGAAAGAAGTCGCATGACTCAAGATCCAGCTAATAAAGTGTATGATCGAACACTGGAATGCTGTCCTTGTCTAGAAACCTCTTGACAGACAATTTGAAATGAGTCGGCACATTGTGTTGGAGGAAACATTTCTCGTACGGAACCTTTGTCAATTCGTATAGTTTCTGTAATAGTTCCCGAAAACTTCACCAACCATCTGATGGAACCAGATTACCGATTTTTCGATATTGTCACCCGTTTGTGAAGAAGATGGGTGACTCGGAAGTAAATAATCTCAAACATTTTCTCGGCCATCTTGAAAATGCTTAAAACACTCCAAAATATGTGCACGCGTTATATATTCATTGCCATACACTTCTTGCAATAGAGTATATGTTTCAGTAGAGACTTTTCCAATTTTCGTGTGAAATTTCTCATCCATTCTTTGCTCACTTATTTTTATTCTGGCGAAACAAATAAGTAACTCTAATTCGAACAAAGGCTATACGGATTTATTTATAGAAACGAGGGATACTCCATTCGACAGAGAAGGTTCACGCTAAACAGCTGTAGGTCGCTGGCGTTTGGCGCATGCGTACTTCTCCTATATAAGCAATAGTCTCGTTACTTTATAGCCACACTTAAAAAACCTTAACCTGAAATTATAACTAACATCGAGAAAGAAATATGAGATTCAACGAACAATTTGACAAGTTTTGATTAATGTTCTCCGTCTTGAAATTTTACTGTCTTGAAAAGAAAAATGGAATATTGGGATTGCTGAAAAATGGAACTTTCACAACTTCGTCCGTCATGGATCGTAGATACGTGTAATATGTTTTATTCCTGCTTTTTCAATCAATTTTTGAAAAGTTAGACACTTAACACATAGATTCCTACACATATTGTTACGTACCTACGAAGCAATAAAAAGAGACCTAAATGTTTCTTGTTAGAGATAAAAATTCTAAGGCGATGTAAATCCACAGTTAACAACGTTTGAATTCAAAATATTTTTTGCAGAAGAAAATTAAATTATTCGCCAGAATTTCTGATAGTATGATCTCAGTTTAGTTTCACTTTAAATTTAATTAAAGCCAATAAAAGAGCTGCATAAAAAATAATAATCAAGCAATTCATGCTTAAATGTTTCTTTGAAGTGGTTGTTTTTTCAGCCCTCTTACCAAGTAAATAGAATTTCAAAATTTATAGCCATTTGTGAAAGCTTTCATTATGCCACATATTTTAAAATTTAGTTACGTTTCGGACCGCACTATTTCTTTCATCAATCCCCTACTATACCATCAATGTGATTATGGTCGTGGTTGTTATATATAACTACTTCATATTTGATAGTGCACTCTTTCATTCAAAAATATTAAATCAAAACACTAACCAAAAAACATCATTTATTTTTAACAAAAAGAAACTAATTTGTTGGCAACAAATATTGCAAATATAGAAAATAATGACTTAAGGTAAAAAAAAATATTTATTTAGTGGATTCTCTCTTAATGAGTATAATTCATTCCAGAATCTTACTCGTAATGCAAAACATTCCTTAAGGGAAACTATTATACATTCCAAAAAAATGTGATATACGATAATACATTCCACCACAAGAACAATACCCAAACGCTTTTATGTATAACGTTTATTCAAAACAATAATAAAACTAATACTAAGGGGCATGAATCACAAATTCATCTTTCCTTCTGTTGCAGAATTAACCAACCTGGAATGAGGATACGATTTGCAAATAAACAAGTAATATATATAAAAAAAAAAAAAAAATTACTCAACTCCTACTTAAGTCAATAAAGAAAATTTTTATTTTAGTTATTTTTTATTAATTAATTACAATTAGTATAAATATGTATATACATATGACAGAATCACAAAATTAAGTGGCGAAAGAAATTTTTTTCAGCGATCTACACGCCTCGTCACTGACGGTATTTATTCCTAAATTTATATCCCGCTAAATATCTTATATGAGAGGAATTTTTTTCTCCTATATAAAACTGAAATAAATTAATTGAAAATGAAATAAAAAAAAATTTATGCTTCTACGAGACTCGATCCGAAGGCACGAAGATTCTACGCCGACCCTCTACCAAATTTGTCATTTCAAGACAAATAACATAGTAGAAGCATTGGCTTGTTTCTTAAATCATCCGGTAAATTAAATGGTTGGAATGCAGTTTAGCCCAACCACCCTTAGCGACAAGAATTATGTGGAGGTATTTTGCCAAATGTGGCTTTCAGCCAAAAAAAAATCGCCATGTTTGGCAATTTTTGGAATCGCGCCAAGTGGTTGGGCTAAACTGTCTTTTCACCAATTAAATTTAATTAAATGAATTAATATTTGAAAAAACTGTATCAACATCAAGTGTCATCCATTACATGATCAAAAAATATACTTTTAACTCGAGTGGATGAATAAAAAGTATTTCATTAACGATTGAAAATTTGAACAAGATATATATATAGAGAGAGTGTGAGCAAATAGTAGGAATTTAATAAAAAAAATAGAAAAGAAACTATCGAAATTATTAGTTTATTGTTTATGATACATATCTAACCCTTTCTTACATTAGATATTTTTCCAAGAAAAATTTGTTTTTTGCCTATAAGTTAAAATAGGACACAATATTTAATAATTACTAACATACACAACCCTTTATTTATTAGTAGGATGTCTTACAAAAGGTTATGATGCTGCAATTACCCATGCTTTCAGAGTTTGTCTTATTGCGACAGAAGAGTTTTGTTCTGCTGTTACCTCCTCCTCTTTCCACAAACCCTCCACCACGATTTCTTACTGTAGAACATAATACAACTCTATAAGTTCGCTACTGTTCCTTGAGCTTGTCGATATATCCCCCCCCCACTGCAGTTCCATAATCTTGTCCAAAGACACAATCTTTTTAGCTGAAGACTCCGCAGAAACTTAACACAAACTCGCAAAAACATATGATCATTAGTGAAAGGATAATTAGATGCGCAAGGATACATCACACTTTGTTGGAAATAAATTATTTGGATACCGCCAGGTGGCGCCTTGTCTCCTGTAAGTGAGAGCGCACGGGTTTATGAGTAACATTGCAGAGTACATTTGGATCTTGACCGTGTAAAGCGGGTTATTTCTTGTTTTTGATGTAATTTCTCCCGACTGCTAAAGAGGGTTAAGATATGGGTAATTTGTCAGCCCTTGTATAGTTTGTAAATAGTGTAATTATTTGTTTATGTGTAACTGGCACGTAGAGACTACCACTCGTTAAAACAAAGCAAAAATCAGAATTAAATTTAAACATGTATAACAAATAATAGCTAATGAATAACTAAAAGGATGACACAGAAAGTTATTAGACTTGTAACGAACATAGTGACGATTAACTGTAGAGAAGCCAAATTCGAATTTTCAAAGGACAACCTCACAGAACTCTGGTTGGTTGCATTGTGAAAATGATGAAACTACAGGTGTGAGATGCCTTCTACTCGTCTAAGGTGAACTGAGCATGGCCCGGACGTTGACGGAGAGAAGGAAATCCGGATAGGTCCAGGAGGGAAATCAGGTTGGATAATTGGCGAAGGATAGTAGTTGGATCACCAAGGGAAGAATTTGTTTTCGCTCTTCTGTTGTGTTCTTCTGATGGCTGTACGAATATAAATACTAATATCAAATGTTCGCAAGCAGAATACTCGCAATTTGCATAATCTTCACACATGCATAAATAGTCTGCTCTAGTGTGCCATCTCGTGGTGGGGGAAAATGTTGCAAGTGGCTCTAGGAGGACCGCCACACAAGCGACAGTAAGTGCTAGAAGGGCTGAACACGGACCTGAGTAGCATGGACCTCGTCACACGTTTTGGGAAACGTCCCTCTTCAGTGGGTCGGTTTCTTTAACAATTTGTTTTGATCGTTATAAGAGTTGCTCTTTAAGCGAAGTTCCATTGAAATTTGTTTTAAATAAAGAAATGTGGATTAGGAGGGATATTCCGATAGTAAATTTCGACATTTATTTGAAGGATCTGGTGGTACACCAGGTAAAACGAACAAAAAAAAAACACCATCAGAGTTCACACCCGTATTGGTTTAACGACAGAAGTCGCGTCAGAGGAGGAATGACGCCTGCGCAGAACGACGAAGGAAAGGTAATAGCAGCAGACTAGTGTGCCCGAGACGTCCCTGATAACGTGGTCGGCATTGGAAGTGTTTTGCTGTTATCCGGTATAAATGGGAACGTGGGTCTAGTCATCCACAAAAGCCTACAGACCGCGTATGGTAAACAATGTCATGTCTCGTCAAATGGTTGGATGTTCATTGAAGGAAGGCAGAGTGTGGAGGATGAAGATCGAAGCGACCGTCCCTCCACATCCTCGAATGGAAACTACATTGCTAGAGTACATGACATGGTGTTTGCGGTGAGGCGTATAATTGTGTGAAATGCGACGTTCATACTGCGTATTGGTCGTGCTCAGAGCCATTCAATACAATTCTGGGGTGGAGCAGGCAATGCGACAATTTCTTGCATCGCAGGGCACCGAGTTTTACCAGAGTGGTTTCTTCAATCTGATTGCACATTTTGACAAGTGTCTCAATTTGAGCATTTAACAATCGTCATATTTAACCCCATCGAAATTGACGGCAAGATTTGCAGAAATGCTATTAATAAACTCGGGATTTAAGAGCGGAATAAGGGTAAACGTATGGAAAAATTGTTTTACTTCGTAAGAAATGAACATTTAAATAGCAGCTGAATATCCTTAAAATTTACTCAAAAAATATCGTTTATGGGGCATCTTTATTGCTCGAAAATATCTATCATGGAATGTTAAATATATTCGTTATGCACAAAACATTATATATGTATGTGTTCTCATTTGTGCGCATGAGCGTAGGCAACAATTTTAAATAGTAGTTTTCAGCGAAAACGGATATTGAGAAAAAAACTAAAAATTTTCATAGCGAAAATTATTTTTAACATTGAACAATAGTACATTCGTAATTTGAAACATAAATTTACGTATTTAATTTTTGAAGATGCATTTGAAAATTTCCTTTAATTGTTATAATCAAACAACCATCAAGAACTGGGTTTTCTCTTATTTTGTTACGAAACAAAATAATGGACAATTTTATCGCTACCAGAGGTTATATGAATTTCTTAAGTAAATAGGCATTTTAAGTAAATTTATAGAGTCGTGCTGTCCATTTGTACGGTATTGCCAAGATAAGCATGATATAAAATGAACATGATACCAAAATCTTGAAAGCTAGATTGATTATTTTTATTTCGATATTTATCATTAATGTAACCATCTTTACAGTATATTATGTATAAATAGTGAAAAACATTGAAATATTACTCATTTTTTATTTAGTTGTAAGCAAGCTTCACAAGTCCATTAGCCCTGTAACTGTGGGTGACATAGAAATCGAGATTGCTATTTCTTGTTCAATTTTACAGGCCAAACTTATGTAATTTACTTATTGCAATTTTACAATATTTGTTGATCTACACTTCACACCCTTATATGATCTACATATTCACGTACGGTATGAAATTGTTTCCCTCGTAATGTACGGCAGACAATAATAAATTTGTTATTTTTTTTTCTTAAATTTTTCATTTCTTTTTTATGTACATGTATATTCAGTTTGGATCGACCGTTATTTGAACGCAGATCGATACATTTCTGACATCTTACATCCAGAGGTTGTGCCCTATCTTCGAGGCCTACCAAAAGCCATCTTCCAACTACATACTGCACAACTACATGTTGCACGTTATGTTATGACCTTCTTCAATACACAGGGAATATCACTGTTGCCCTGGCCTTTCCGGTCTCCAGATCTGTCACCCATTAAAAACATCATGCCTTGGGTTGCTGAGAGACTAGTCCTCCACCCTTCTCCAACTAATACGGGTGATGAAGCGTCACATAGACTTGAAGCAACATGAAATTAGTTGCCCGTTTCTGTCATATAAGCCTAGTTCGACTCCATACTTAGCTGGGTAAAGGCAGTTTCTGTTGCCAGGGGTGGAAGCTGTTTCTACTAAGTTCGCACTCCTATAAGCCCCCAAACTGCAAGAAAATTTAATATTTTTTATTCATTCCATACTGTTTACATGCAATAAATATCTTTTTTGTATTTGCTTTCCATCATGGCGTTGCAATTTTAATGGCCAGCAGTGTATATACGCAAAATACTACTACTAATAAAAATACATTCAAATTGACCGTGATAATTTCATTTTAACAAGTGGGAAAGTTCTTTTTTCAGATAAAATGCGCGAAAAAGTATAATTACTCAAAATGAATATTAATTATCGTAGAATAAGCGTAGTTCTGAGCCCCAGGATGCACAGAAGCAATTACTATCCAGAAAGAAAATACCATCTTCAAATTCCAAATGAATTCTTACTTTAACAAGTAAGACATTCTAAAGTTTTAAAACGTTGTCAATGTTAACAACAGAAAGAATAAAAACAGACGATTCTGCCATAAGAAATCAGTTATTAAATTAAATCTTAAAATGAGAACAAACGCGATGTATAAATTATTAAAGTTGACAATGATATTCTGTTCGGAATTAAAATGAAAGCAGACGAAAAAATATTAAATTAAGTATATTTTAGCAATGTAAATATACCTAACAAACAAACTAAATATAATTATTATAATCATAATGCAGTATAATGTCAATTTTCTTAACCTAACGCCAAGTATCTTCTATCTTATAACCCGGAAATTTTGTTGAAGCCATTTTCTCAAAACAGCAACTTGTTAGCATATGTTTAAAAAAGAACTGCTCCAAAATCGGGTTACCTATTTCCAAAGTAAAAATTTATCTAAAAAGTACTTTTCACATAAACATCTAACAAGTATGGTTTTAAAAATCTAAAAAAGGACGCCTCCATACAAATCAGAGGGGGAGTAAAGAAATGGGGTATAATGACAGCAATATTTCTGAAAGGCATCTTTTATTTCGAGCAAAATGAGAAAACTCCCTTTTCGAAAGCGTGCGAGAAAGGAGAAAATTAATAAATGAAAAAGTTATGTCGTTGCCACAAATATTAATTTTATCTGGAGGTTTAATACGAACTTTTTTTTTTCTAACGCAAATCAGATACCCTTCTTTTGTTCGAAACGAAAGTATTTGTGTGAAAATTTCATTTATGTTTCATATAGCTTGCGTTTCTTGATAATTTCTGAAAATTCTATTTTCTTTGCTAAATCACATGGAACATCTTTTCGAAGAGAATTCAAAAGATTTAATTAAGGTTTGCATGATATAAAAGAATGTTTACCGTTACAGTCCTTTGTGTAAAGTCATAGACAATAATTTAAAAACAGAATTCAATATAGGGTTTCATATTTAAAAAGTATATTACGTTGAGAACGTTTTTCATAAAGTGTTAAAATACAAAGAGTACAAAAGAACCAGTGGAATTTTTTATTTTGAACAGCAATTAAATTTATAAAACATTTTGAAATACTAATTAACATAAATTATAAGGAAATATAAAAGTTTTCTATTAATATATTAAGGTTGCAATGCTTTTTTGGAGGATCAATATTTAATCTTTTGCTTCCAGTTGAAACTGAACAATTTTCCTGGAAATTCTATTTTGGGATATATTTTTTGATTGTATTTTTGTATTTTGCTTTAATACGACAGAAGTGAACAAATATAACAGCCGTAAATTTTAAGCAAGTCATTGATTTTTGAATAAAGCAAATGACAAAATATATGATTACAATGTTCATAAATATGTTACAACATAACATTCAAAATACAAAAACACCATTTGCAAAAACTCATAAGTTAACGGTGAATTTAAAAAATTACATATTGATTGTCATAATAATTACAAATAATCTAATAATTGCAGATAATATCAAAATTCTATATTTTCAAAACTGAACGACACTGAATGATAAGTAATACACGAATACATAGGGAAAACTGTGTAAGTTCGCTTTCGTGTATTCTTCGTGAATCCATTTCACGAAAGCTGTTTTCGAAGCTTTCATGGAGCTACCTCGTAAATAGAACGGTCGCAATAAGCCGGATGACTTGATGTTACACAGCTAGCCACCTAAGTCACCTGGTATGGCCCCATAGGATTTCTTCCTTTGAGGGTTTGTAAAAGATAAATTGCATGAGCCACCATCACATACAAATTTATTTGATCTCAAACAATGGATTTATGCTGATGTACATCCAATCACAGCAGACCTTTTACAATGTGTTTGGCTGAAAGTTATACATCGATTTGACATTAACGTGTAAATAAAGGAAGTTAAACCAAACGCATGTAAGAAAATCTATATTTCCCCCATTTGCACACATGTATTGACCGCGGTAGCCTAGTGGTCATGGCTTCAGATTCGTGGCCGGCGGGTTCGATCCTTGGCCGCCAAAGACCCGCCGTGTAGCCGGGGCTGATGCACGTTAAATCTGTCGGGGCCCAAAAGTCCTCCCGTGGCATAGTGTGGATGTTAGGAGAGGGGGATTCCCACTCAGGTGTAGTCCTCGTCGCTTGACCATGGTTCAAATTTACGAGGTCCGTCGCCAATAGCCCTTATATTGCTTCAAGTGCGACGTTAATAAAAAAAACTGAACTAAAACTAAAAACTAAAGCACTCATGTATTACTTATTATGTGCAGTTTATTTATAAAAATATAGAATTTTGAGACCAGATAAATAATTTTGAATAACCATGTATAAAACGTTGACCTTTTTAAAAGAAGAACAGTTTTATTTAAATCATTGACACAAAAACAAACAATATTTTTTTTTAAAAAAAAAAAAGTTTTTTATCCGACTTGTATAAACAAAAAATATTAATGTAAAGGAAAATTTATGTTCTCTAATGAGGATGCAGATTCATATCGTGAACGTTATCCAATAAAAATTTAAATATAATTATTTTATACTTAAGAAAAAATTAAAAGTTTTATTTCACATAAGAATAACTGTTATTTTCTTCTTTAGAGGATGTGACGATCTTCCTTCATTTTATCTAACTTTATAGTTATCTTAAACTTTAACTAAATAGTCAATAAGTTCAAAACTCTAACTGAAGAAACGGTAGAAGACAATACAATTTGTAATCTATCAGAGAATACACACAAACGTCTATCTCGAATCCCTCTTAACTCAATTAATCGTAGTTTATGTTCAAATAATAAAGTTTTGACTTACCAAATCACACAATCCGATATTCAAGCCCTTTTCCATTATAGCAGATTCGACTCCTATTATTCTCTTCAGGAGTTATTTAAAACTACTACCAATATATACTATTAATTACAATAAATCAAACCAATCTAAAACATCAATCAGCTTGTTATTCTCCTCTATTGTCTTTCTTTCTGTTGTTATCCTCTATCTCCCTGTTATCTAATATCTTTCTTCTTTCCTTTCCATTAATTTCATTTATATATCACTATCTTTAATTCAATAAACTACATTTCGTATCTTCATTTAATATACCTAATCATGTTTCATTTGGTTGGCAAGGAATTGTATCTGCGAGCAATTCAAAATTTCAAAAAGTCCCCCAGGTTAGTGAAAAGAAAATCATGAAAAACCCAACTCAACAAAGATATGGTTCAAATTTCTCTTTATATTATTCAAAGCATATTGAAATTAAAGGACTATATTATCCAGCATTGAATATAAAAAAAAAAACGAGAAAATTCGGCAGTTAAAATATACAGATTTTGGGGAATACAATGCTAAACAAGTCGTTGGGGAGGATAGGTAAGATGCAATAGATTGAAAAAATGAGTGGACTATATAATTCTAACAAAACAAAACTAAGTTTATAACTTAAGTAATAACTCACGTTGATGTGCATGCAAAATGGTACACTATGGTATATGATTATATTAAATAAATTTTATTCGTTGAGCGCGATAATCATAACTATATGCTTATGTGGCTTGTAAAGATAATACCATCTACACAATATTCAGTTCGTAAAAGCAGCGACTATACGCTAATGTTGTAACATCCGGTTACCCCGGATGTTATCTTGTGCCATCACTAATATCTAATATTAAACAATATGACACCAATAATTACAGAACCACCAAAACCACTTTCAACATTTATTAATATATATCCTCTAAGACAATAATAGTATAGCTCTCCAGGTCAAGTTTATTAATACTTTAATTCAACCCACCAATAATAATCTAACAGCTTCTTACCAACTGCAAGTATGAATCTGGAACAACTGCTGAAAACACTAGCACAATTCTCAATCCGAGTGGTTTACACTCGGACCTCAACTCTAATCCTTAAATCAGCTTTTCAATACTATAGCATTTAGATTCCACCTCCTCTCGTTACAACGCCTCTCTGATCCTCCTTCTCCTCTCTCTCTATATTTCTTCTTCAGATGGAGTTTATATACTTCTTAATTTAACCGCTTCACTTCATTCCTAACTGCTTTGCATATTACATTCTTCATCACGTTTCATTTTTGGTTGGGCAAAGGTTGTTTAGCGAAAGCAATCAATCTCAATTGAAAGTCTCCAAGGTTAGTGAAGAGAAACCGCGAATAGCCCAATGTCACAATGTCACTAGTCCATAAGTAAAGTCGATCTCACCAGCTCGGCGGGAGGGAACTAAAGTCCCCTGGCACTCGCCAAGCGCAGAATTGCGCCAGGCTAAAACCGTACCGAACATAAACAATGAAGAGTATTGAGATGTAAGTCGGTCATGTGGTTACAGAGTGGTATAAAAGAGAAGGAAGAGACTAATGTATAAGCAGTTACTTATCTCTGTCGCCTGGGGAATCCAGAATTTCGAGAAGTTCTTCATTCCAAAAATACACTTTATAACAAAACAAATCAAAACGACGTACCCAGAAGGAATTGTCCGATGGAGACAACAATTACGGATAGAAAAATTATGTACAGAATAGAAAATGATTAAAATTTCAGAAAAATTGATTGATTGATTTTAGAGTTACATAATTACAAAGTAATGAGCTCAATAAGGTGTTGACCCACTTCTAGCCTGAATGCAAGCCGCCTCACGACGTGGCATGAAGTAATTAAGCTCCCTGATGGTCTCCTGCGGTATTTCTTGCCAAATTTGCTCCAATCGTCGGTCATTAACATTCCCTGGTAGGTGCTGCCGCCTTCCCATCATATCCCAGATATGCTCGATTGGAGAGAGATCTGGCTGGCCAAGAAAGTGTTTGACAAGCTGTAAGACAGTTCATAGCAACACGTGCCGTATGTGGTATGGCATTATCTTACTGAAAAATAAGACCAGGTTACTGCAAAAGGAACGGTAGCAAAACAGGTCTCAAAATATTGCGATGTACCGCTGTGCTGTAAGCGTGCCTCTAATGACGCCCATAGGGGTGCGGCTATCAATGGAAATGGTACCCCTGACCATAACTCCTGGTTGAGAGCCTGTGTGACGTGTAATAGCGAAATCAGGATCGAGAGGCTGCCCTTGACATCGCCAGACTCGTCTTCGATTATCGTCAAACTCAGTTAGAAGCGGAATTCGTAGCTGAACACTCCACGTCCCCAGTCAGCATCATTCCAACCTGATCGAGCCAAGTACCACTGTAATCTGGTTCGACAGTGTGCAGACGTGAGTGGCAGGTGGCGTAGTGGTAGATGTTTCTCTATCAGCCGTCTGTGAAGGGTCATGGTGGACACTCTTGTGCGGTCTGATGGTTGATAACGATGAATCAGGCGCTGTGACAGCTAATCTGACAATCCTTCTGTCCTCCCTATCTGCTGTGGCCCTAGGTCAACCGCTATCTTCATGACGGTGAAATCCGCCATTGTTCACCCATTCTTGCCAACATCTCCTAATGGCCGCGTCGCTTCGGCTCATATGATGAATGAATCTCCGATTTGCCCAAACTACCTTCTTTCAATCCAATGATTCGACCTCTTTCAAACTCTAACAGTTGCTCGTAATGAGCTCGAATCCTGCGGCGACGCATTTCTTCAGTCGTTTAAAGTATACTAAATCGCAATGATTCAGAAAATTTGACCATCTGATGGAAAATCGCTTCTTATATACACCTGCTAAGTGCGCAATTCCGATGCGCTGTAGCTCCCGCTGTTCATTCATTTGCCACCAACTTTTAATCATTTTCATATTTGGTCGAAATGTCTTTGCATATGAAAATTTCATTACAATCTGGAAACTGCTTCTTTGTGAGGTGTTTTTTTTTTATAGAGTGTATATGAGGATTAAGAGATTTTTAGACGATGGCAATAATGGCAGTGCTAGAATATGAACGATTTTACAAGAAGTTGTGCTCTAACCCTACTTATAGTTGGTTGGTTTTACCGTAGTATCGCTGCTGAAATACACGTAAATATGACCATTGTGTGTAAACTTTGGAGTAAAAGGACCAAAAAATGAAAGATAAATCATCATGAAAGACCAGTTCTACCTTTACTCTGTTTCTCCCAAACTTCGCAATCCAGAAACGGCTATAATAGACGATTAGTTGCTAAGCCTGTTAAAGATAAAGTACGATGAAATTAAGAGGCTCAACAGAAGAACTATTCAAAGAATTCGTAGGGATGCTATTGCAGGTCCACAATCATCTTCTCTCGGCATTCTGCGGAACGTGTAGGGATTTTTGGATGTTCCAATATCTGATAAAACACGATTGACCTATAGCGGCTTGTACGCAATCTGTTGACGCCAACCCACCGATATGAAAGATTGCGATGTTGTCGGTA
This sequence comes from Nephila pilipes, assembly GCA_019974015.1. Taxonomy (NCBI): domain Eukaryota; kingdom Metazoa; phylum Arthropoda; class Arachnida; order Araneae; family Nephilidae; genus Nephila; species Nephila pilipes. The sequence goes on along the minus strand of BMAW01034859.1, from coordinate 52,879 downwards.
TCCAGATACTTAGATGACTGAATGTCACAATGTAGTGTTTGGCGACGAGTCTCGATTCTGTTTCTTCTGACATCAGTTACCAGGGGAGAGTCTTGAAACATCGAGGAAATAGAGCCAATCCGATCATTACTGTTGAACGCCATACCACTTGTCAACGTGCCACCAGACACGATAGCAACTCACCCCTGGTTCGCATCACATTGATGTGACGATACATTGCTGAAGTGTTGCAGATGGTTGTGCAACCTTATGTTTAGCTAAATGGTATTTTACAGCCAAACAATGCTCGAACATTCATGGCATTCATTAACAGACGAGTCCAGTTGCATAAGTCTAGTTCTTTCCTTGGCCTGGAATGTCCAATTATCTCTCATCCACCTAGCACGATGGATGAGCGATGAGGAAACATTCCAGGCAAGGAAAGAACAATGTACGGTGTGTTTGGCCGTCATTTTCTTGATCTTCCCCAGTCTCATTCGGAAGACAAATTATAGATAATGGCTTAGACCATATGGGTTTCCATTCTTCAAGACATGCTCTACACCCTAAATGAATCTGTACCTGGAAGGATTTCTGCCTTGCATCACTTTGAGAGGAGGTTCTATTTCCTACTGATGCCCTTGAAATGTCACCACAATAATAAGATTATCTTTTAGTAAATAAAATCTCTTATTTATATATACGTTCCTTGTTCCTGCGCCAATTTTCGTCATATTTTATCCACTTTCTCATGATGTTGCTTTTTTTTTATGTAGAACAGCACATTTAAGACTGATGAGTGAAATGTTGTAACTTTTGAAGCACAATACTTTAAATTTATACAAAAAATTTAACAATCATTGGGTAACAATCTTACATTCCATTTCCTATGAAATAATCAAGTGAGTAAAAAATGTTTAGTATTACAGGTTAATTTAGGTAAACATGAAAAATGCCATATAGTAAATTTGTGATGAATATTGAGACAGTGCTATTGTTTAGATATCCCTTCCGCGATTTAATTTTATTTGTCATTTGTTTATTTTCTTTGTAAGTTCCTTATTTATTTATTTATTACATATCTTATGTTTTATTTAGTTTTGAATAATAGTTTTATTTGGATATTAAATTGCTAGAAAGTGAAATAATACTAAAATATATAGTATTCTGTTTTTGGTTTCGGATTGATAAAGTTGATGTTATGTCTTACAGTTTCTTCTGTAATCTACAAAAACGCATTTGAAATTTCTTATCTTATTTCCAATATTTTAGCTTTAATCGGAAATAAATAAATATCGGTTTTCAAATTTCTTCGAATTTATAAACTCACACGCGATCGTCATAATAGAACACAAGATGTAAACATCATAAATTTTTAATAATATTCCGCACATTCTTCGTGGAAAACATTTAAGTAATAAAGAATAAATATCAGACGTTGCTTCCTAGAAAAGGTGCATACCCTTTCTTCTAGCGGAAAAACATTTAGATAAAAGCACAATGGAGTTGTTTATTCACACGAAAACGCATTCAATCTAATAATTTTCATTACATATCATCAAAGCAAAGAATTTGATTTTTTACGAATGAAAGTTTCTTTTTTAATATTCCAAAGTTGTTTAAGAACTAAAGATTTGTTTGCACGTCTTTCTAATTCTTACAAATGCAAATATTTTCCAAGACTAAATGAAAATGGGTTTTATAATGATCCAAATATTAGAGATAATTTCTTTATCAAAACGCACAGAAATAATTTTTAATAAGGGAAAAACATGTAAGTGGTATGAATATTTTATGGAAATTTTTACAGAAGTTTTTCGAGTTTGATTTCGAGTTTCGTAGTTTACTTTGAAAACTATAAAATAGTTTATCTTTCGCCGTACTGTTGCTTCTATTGTTAGTTGTTGTTTTGATTCAAAAAATATTAAATACATGTATGGGATGTAAAGGATTTGTATAATAAGATATATTTAATGTGTATGTGTGTTCTAGTCTTACACATGAGTGTGACGAGTAAAACTACCCTTTCTTCCTTTCGATCTATTTCTTTTATAACCAAGACTCTTTTAAATAACTTTTTTCATCCATTAAAGTTTGATATTTTACCTTACTTAAGACATTTATACAGCTTCAGCTCACGGAAAGTTTTACGTATTTTTCTTTATTTAGCAAAATATTAATATCAAGTCTGAAAGCGGCATTTTATATCGAGAAAAGGAAATAACCCTTATAATTATTTAATAACAATCCATGCAATCAAAAAAAGCAGAAACAAATATATAAATTTCAATTGAAAAATAAATTTTTGATGACTGAGAAAAAAGTTTGAATAACATTCATCCATTCCTTAAAGTCCTAAATTTCTATTAAAAGAGGGGGGGGGAATGACTAGATCAATACTTTTATCGAAAAATTACTATCGAAGACTTCACTTATCGTTCGACTCTCACACTCATATTCAGTTGTACAGTTTGCATCTATATCCCAAAATTCGATATTCGTGAAATTTCATATTCAAAGAAGTACGAGGTTTGTCTATTATATAATGAGACTGACACTGCTACAGAAAAAGTACACATTCGCCTAACGCCAGATCTGCAGCTGTTTAGCGAGAAGCTTTCTCTGTCGAATCCAGTGCCTCTTGTTTCTGTAAACAAATCCGTATAGCCGTAGCCTTCTTTTGCATTAGAGTTATTATTTTGCTTGGTCGGAAAAAAGAATAAATATAACACCAGAGCGACGAATTGTAAAATTTCCCAAGAAACTTAGAAAAACCGCTATTGAAACTTATTATTTAATGAAAGAAGTATATGGCAATGAATATTTATCCCGTGCGCTTCTTTTGTGTCATATATAGAGTGTTTTTAAATGGTTTAAGTGTTTTCAAAATGGCCGAGTAAACATTGCAGATGATGCACTCCCGGGTCGCCTTTTCACGTCACACACGGATCGCAATATCGAAACAATCGGTAATCTGGTTCTATCTGACCTTCGGTTAAGTAATCGTGAGATTGTAGGAATGGAAAAAGAACCCGTACGGCAAATTTTTTCAACAATACAATGCGCCGGCTCATTCCACATTGTCTGTCAAGACATTTCTGGCTAAGTACAACATCCCGGTGTTAGACCATCCTCCTTATTCGCTGGATCTTGAGCCATGTGACTTCTATCTGTTTTCTAAGGTAAAATCTGCATTAAAAGGAACAATATCTGAGTGCGTTGACGCTGTGAAACAGAAAAGGGCTTGCGCCCTGAAATTATTTTTACTTTCCCCTAAGCAAATACACAATTCAATAAAATACTATCTATTTTTGCTAATTCAATTTGCTTTTTTTTTTTTCCGATTTAAGACATTTTGCATTCATATCATAATCCCTTTGCTCAAAATTGTTTTATGAACATTAAGCGTATAAAAAGTTTTTAATGAGATACCCATATGCTACCCCTCACTTTTTTTTTTATTTCAATAAATAAAGAGGGAACATACAGCATTTTAAGTAGATATCTGATTCAAAATGAATTTTAATGTTGGCTTTGAATATTCATGTATGTTTTTATAAGTTTGCATTTGCTTAAAAATAGTTATGCAATAAATATCGATCAAATAAAATATTTTAAACTATTTCTTTTTCCAAAAGAGAGCAACAAAAACTTCATTTAATAAATTTATTCAATCTTTAGTAGGTATTTTTTTCAGCTTATTATTGAATATTTAGCATGATTAATGTTATGGGGGTTATAGGCATGATTATTATAGGGGTAAACAAGTAATTTTATCCAGCGGACTGTATGATACAAAAATATTTATTAATATTTCTACAAATAACTGAGCTCCATTGCACGTCTGCCACTATAAAAAAAAGAAAGAAAGAAAAAGGTGACGACTGACTATACAAACACTAGGGTTGCATTTTATAAAGGTTCGCGTAGGACGCCAAGCTCGCCAAGGAGGCTTAAATACTTATAATATAGAACAACTGGCCTGTTTTAGTTGAAATTTAAATGCTTTAATATTTTATAAGTTAAAGCAACATTCCTTTTTCTTATTTCCAAGCCTGTATCTGTTATTTTAATGTATATTTATCTTTAAAATTGTTTTTCATGCATCTGAATCCTTCAAATAAAAAACTGCTTGAAATAATTTTCTAAACCAGCATTTTTATACACTTTAGTTCTCTACAGTGATTATGAAGACATAATGGAAGAAACATTTGAGCAACTTTATATGAATACATAATTCAAGTCTCTCAAATTTCCTACTTCGTGTCAAATTTTATTTAAATTTCTTGCGATATTACTGATCAATTTATGCATCCTAAATGAAATATTAGCCACCCAAGGGTCTGTTGTTTCAGATTAGGTGTTTTGGCATACCGGATCACTTTTCAAAATTTTGATACGTAAATTAGATTTTTTTTTACCGTGCGCTTTAATTTTAATTTCATGCATTCAATTTAATAATTTATCGTTTCCTTTAATTTTAAAATCGTAAAAGTTTTGTATTGTTCATTTCTCGATACTTCATCTTTTACTTTAATTCTTATATGTAAGTGAGTAATTTAATAATAATTATAAGAAAATAAGCGCACCTTGGGTGGCTAAATATATTCTTTGTAAGACTTTGCATAGAATTTGTGTGTGTGTTTATTTTCACTATTAGTTCCAAAAGCTCGCTGTTTTACCAAATTTCAGGCGTATTTCGTCATACTTAGGATTAAAATGGCTTGATGCATATCTAAAATACATAAGTAGTTTTTCAATAATAAATATTTATTTTGACTTATTAGATTATAAAATGCTTTCTTACAAACTTTTAACTTACTGTGTTTATATGTATGTATGTTTACCTACATGCGTTTTTCCAATTCAAAATTTGTACTAGAATTTTAACTCATTTTGTGTTATCCGATCGAGCTGAAATTTTGCTCATACATATAATCCGATGATTATTTTATACTATATTATGCTGAGGCAGTGGTAGACTTGTGGGAGGCCTAGGATCTTGTGTCTTGCACTTAAAATCATCAACTCGAATTGAAATTTTGCACACACGTACAGCTCACGTAATTGCTATATAGTCTTTAATTACCGGACTAAAAAGAATTAAACAAATATAAATAAAAAAAACATTTTGAAATCAAGCTTTCATTTTAAAAATCACTAAAATCTATAAAAATAATTTTTAATGTAAAAATATATAATTTATAAGCACATGAGGTGCATTAATATTTCTTTTAATTTTGTTTGTATATATTTAAGTAGATGTGGTACTTAATTTATCGGTGATGACATAGGTAACAAAGTTATGCGCTTTTCAAGCTTTTATAAATTATATATTATTTTATATTTAAAAGAAATATAGTTTTTATATTAGTCCATCTTATCATCTATTATTTTAGTCCATCTTTAAATAAGAGCTTTACTAATTTTTTTTACTTATATTTATAATTATCCAAATCAACTGATTAATATATGGAATATTTGAGGATCTTACGAGTAAATATCCAAATCAATTAAAGTACAAAAAAAAACATTTATACAACTTTCAAAACTATTTTCGAGAAATTTGGTTTTATAAACTTTATTTATTGCACCCGAATGTAGAAATTAGTAATATCAAAAGAATATATTTTTTTTAAATCTTTAATTGTTTTTACATCTTAGAATTTGCACTTTTATTAAATTTCGCATGAGAAATAAGTAGTATCGATGTTAGATTTGATTAAATATATTATTAAATTGTTTGCTATAAATTATTGGTATTGTCGATGTAATATATGTAGAATGGGGGTTGATGGAGATTGTTCATCCCGAATCTACGCTAGTATGCTCTTACGCATAGGGCTGGTTGTCTAGGGGTGTAATTTCGGATTCCATATAATGTTGTTGATAATATTCAAGGATGAAGCTTGCAGTAGTTTTACTCGTTTATTAAGAGAGATGATGAAGAATGATAAGTATTTACACAATGAAAAGTATTAGTAAGTTAACCAGTTCGTCAGATAAAGTTAGATGACTGCCTCATTTAACCCATATTGGCGTTGGGCGATGGAACGCGCTCGGGCGTTTGCAGTTTACTTCCGACGCGGGTAGCGAAGGAGAAGAGAAGCGGAGAAAGTGGCGGCTAAAGAGAGAAGAGAGCGCGAAACGAGCTTCACTCAGTTTTGTTCTCGGATAGGTGGCGCTGCATGAGCTTATCACATGACTCTGATTCGTGGCGACATCTATTGAGTATCGGAGGAACTGGTTTTACAGTAGATTGAAAAAATAAAATTAATTGCATAATAATAATTGGATGGAAAATCCTACATATATTATTATGTGAACTAAAAAATAATTTTATTCCTTAAATGCTATAAGTTGTGAATGTATCATCATTTTAAACATATGTTTACATATAATTCCTAATGATGGAAAAGGATTTTGTGAAATTATGTACGGTTCATATACAACACTAATTTCTGTTTTATTGGATTGGCAAATAAGTAAAGGCGGATTTTAAATAAGAAGGAAAATTGAAAAGTGTTGCTCAAAATATAACTTTATTCAATTAGGTACTCTCCGATTTTGTTGATGACATTTCGCCATCTTTCATACAGTGTCATTATTCAATGTTCATAAGACTTCTGACTTTTGCCAGCAAAAAACTGAATTAAATGTGATATTTACTCCACCAGCCATTTGTCATTACAAATTTTACCATTTAAGTAGTTCTGCATAGAATGAACTAAATGGTAACCTGAAGGCGCAAGGTGAGGGATATGTGATGGATGAAACAACACATACCTACCTAGCTCCAATAATTTCTGCCGAGTGACCAATAGGAGTCATATTGGAAAATGACACCCTTACGATTTGCCAATCCTGACCTGTTTAATGGGTTCTACTACTCACATTTTAACTATGCCTGGGTCAAAACTTTAAAAACTACTTTCTCACATTTTGCAGCGCTTAATTGGGCTGAAATTTTCTATACAGGATTTTTTAGGATGACAGCACGGTTTTTTAATTATAATTAATAAAAATTAATTGAAAAAAAAAACAAATTATTTAAAAAATTAAATTTTACTCATAATGCCAATTGTTGACAACGTGAAACTGTTCAATGTTGAAATCAGCAAACAACTCTGTAAATCCATCTTTTCCTGTATCAGAGAAGCGATACAGGGAAGCATATCTCAACTCTTTATAAGATATTTATTTCGGAATATATATATTCTCATTTGCTCTTAAAATTTGAAGTATAAAAAAAAATTATGTTATGTTTTTCACTAGTATTTTGTCTTTGACTGTGTCGCTTAGCTTGGTGAGTTATTGAACGTGATATTTAAAATAACTGTTTGGTTCCTTGATAAAAGTTCGAAACGCAGAATTCCTTAATGGTCTCACCAAACTGATATCATGATCTCTTTGGTGATTCTCGTCTTTTGATGTTACCTGGGCTGGTTCATCATGCTTCACTCATGATCTTTTTCGATTAAAGTTGTCAAACTATCCACTTTTCATCGCCAGAAATCAGTCATTTAAAAAATGGATCATTTTCGTTGCGTATCAGAAGCGAATCGCAGATGCTTATGGGTTGCGTCAAATGAATTTCCTCAAGTCGATGAGGGATCTATAAATCGAGTTTCTTGACATAGCCAAGCTGTTTAAATTTTTTTTTTGAATGCATGTATGCGATACATTGAGCTCCTTTGCAAACTCACGTGTTGTGTTATGACGATATGAATCGGTTATAGCTTTGATATGGTCTCATCAACTTCAACTGAATGACCAGTGAACGGTTCAACTGGACGGTGCAACTGAGCCAGCCACGTATTTTTCAGGGAAAAATCACCAGAATGCAATTGGGCAAACCAATTTTGACACTGCTTTTCTATAAAGTCTTCATTTCCATGTACTGCACAAAACTTCTTGTGTGCTTACGAAGCGTTCTTGAGTTTTCCGAAATAATACAATAGGTTTCAAATTTGCATCTTGTGCTTCCAAGTTTGGATAAAAACAAATCTAAATAACTAATCTATGTAATGTTTTTACTAACTCAAAAGGCGAAAATTCAAACAACGAGAAAACGATATAGGTTAGATGCTTTGAAATAGTTGACAATATACGAGTAAACAAGAGAAATACCTCTTTCGATATTATTTCAGGAATAAAACAGGTTTAAGTACTTTAAAAGGAAATTATAACTTATTCATAACTTAAATTAAGAATTCTTTATAATCTGAATCCCGTATATGTATTTTTTGTAATTTGCGATATCATTTAATTCTGATGATAGGTAATTTGGGATATTATATATCTAGAAGTATTCTAATTTGGACAAACTTTAAAATCTATATTATTTTTACCGAAAATCCCGTACTAAATTCTACAATGAATACTTCATTAAAATATACAGTACCTAATATCGGAATTCTATCACTTATAAAAACAACAATTATAATAGAGTACGCTTTTTGAAGTAAAATTTGAGCGAAATGTAACTTTCACTAGAAGCGACTAAATTTACATCAGAAGAAACATTTTCTTTAAGCAAAAACAAAAGCGATTTTTGCTTCAAATTTTCTTTAAGTATGATTGAATGGAATAATTATGTTATATATAAGCGTTTTTTATTTCTATTTTTTTTATGCTAAAGTTTTCCAAAACAATTTTGTAATCTTGCGTATTACAAAACAGAGAAATAAATATTAAATTATTTTACTGATACATTATAGGTGCATTCGCGTATATATAACAATGAAATAAATAAATTTATTTATATTTGTCGGAAAATAATTTCCCTGTCTAGTGACGGTACAGATTATAAGACACAATAAACACACAGGCACTTTATAAAGAAAAATAAAGTGCTATTTTCATAAAAATGGCTGCTTCATATACTTCTTCCCCAAAATAAAAAAAAAAAGTTCTTTGTAAAATTTTATAAAGAACAGATTTAGCCACTCATGGTGCGCATTTTATATAATTATTAAAAAATTATTGAATTAAACATAAGAATTAAAGAAAACGATGAAATATCGAGAAATGGAGAACAATGAACGGTTCCAATGTTAAAATTAAAGCAAACGATAAATTATTAAATTGGATATTATATTAGCTGCATGTAATTAAAATAAAGCAAACGATAAAAAAATTGAAAAGTGATCTAATATGCCAAAACACCCTACCTAAAACAATAACCCTTGGGTGGCTAAAAAAATAAATACAATCAATTAAAGTGCTTCAGGAAATAATTATTTCACCTAATATTTCACATTTAATATCGAATGTCTTGAAAGTTCCCGTACTGCCTATTCGAGAATTTATTATGCAAAACCAACAAGCTTCAAAATAACTATTTAAGGAAATGGCGAAAAGCACTTCCATCATATCATAGGAAAGAAATTTGAGCCTACACACTTACAGCAAATGTTCAAAATGTTAGCCTTTTATTGGATGCAAAGCTAAACTCGTTAGCACATATTTTGAAAAACGTGTTTCATGATCTTTGGAGTGACTTCTTGTTTTCTTGAGTAATGCAGCAATTTTCAGATCATCTGTTATTGGGAGATTATATTTATAAGCGTTTTACTTTAAATATTGCCATAGAAAAAGTCAGGGAATGCTTAAAGCATGGGAGCGAGATTCTTGGTTCAGAGAAAACGGGGCTGTACGAGGTTTGGCTATTAAATTACGAGACTGACGCTGCTGCAGAAGAAGTACGCATGCGCCAAACGTCAGTGACCAACACCTGTTTAACGTGAAGCCTTCTCTTTCGAATGCAGTGTCTCTCGTTTTTGCGAACAATTCCGTATAGCCGTATAATTCGCTGGTATTAAAATTATTTTTTGTTTCGCCAAAAAAAATAAGTGAGCAACCGATTGTGGTGAAATTTCCCATGAAACGCGGAAAGCCCGCTACTGATAATTTACTGAAAAAGAGTGTGGTAATGAATGCTTACCACGTGCATTTATTTTTGAGTGGTTTAAGCTTTTTCAAGAGGACCGAGAAGACGTTGAAGATTATTCATGCCCAGGTCGCCCTCTCTCATCAAAAAACGGCTGACAATATCGAAAAAATCAATAATATAGTTCGGTCTGGCAGTCGGTTAAATATCCTTGCGATTGTCTAGACTGTAGTAATTGACAAAGAATTCGTGCGGCAAATTTTTCCTACAAAACAATGCGCCGACTCATTCCACATTGCCTGTCAAGAGGTTTCTAACCTAGTATAGCATCCCGATGTTGGACCAACCACCTCATTCTCCGGATCTTGAGCCATGCGACTTCTATCTGTTTCCTAAGGTGAAATCTGCGTTAAGAGGAACAATATTTGAGTCCGTTGAAGCTGTGAAAGAGAAAGCGGAACGCGTCCTGAAAGAGCTGACAGAAGATGACTTTCAGCACTGTTTCGAACAATGGAAGATTCGCATGGAGAGTTGTAGGGACAGAGAAGTTTATATTGGAGGTGATAAAATAAGTAATTATGTATGACATCAAAATAAAATATTTTACAGCATTAATATCATTATTTAATAGCCACACCTTATACATTACAAACTTCGATATCTATATACCTTGTAAATATGTCTGTGTATCTTGCAAACAACACACAGATCCTAATGATTATTTTCTCTGTAAAGTTTTGTCCATAAATGAGTTTTAAATCATGTTTAAATGTAAAACGGAAATGATGAAAGAAGACTTCCAGCTCGGTTTCGAATAATGGAAGATTCACATGGAGGGTTCAAGTGATACAGAATGGGTATATATTGATTGTGATAATAATAAAGTATGCATGACATCAAATAAAATTATTTACAGCGTCAATCACCTTATATACCACATTAATAATGAAATCTTTAAATACTTCAAGATGTTTTTGACTACAGACTTATTTTAAGAAATCTTTCACCACTTAGTTCCCCTGATCTGAATCTCTTAGTTCCCTCTGTTATATTTTACGAGGATACTTAGGTAGTAAGGATTATGAAAATAAACCCCAAACAGCTGATAATCTGAAAATTGCTATATTACTCAATGAAATTACTATTTTAATGCATTGTAATCAATTGAAATAAAATGTACTTAAAACTGCTTTTAAATAAAAATTAATTACATTATTTAAAATACCAGATAGGAATTTTTAGAGCAAATATTCATCATCTTAAAAACTAGCTGTGAAAGTAATTCAATACCGTAAATTATGTAATAACATTTATATTTATGCATAATAATTAGTTACATAATTTATGCACAACTTAAATATACGATTATTTGATGTAATTTTATACAAGTCTGTACAATATTTATAATTTTTTAACTTTTAACTATAGCGTATTTATAGAATTATGATATACCTTGGTATTTTGTATAGTTCAAATATACGTATATATAAAATATAAATGCACTGTAAATATCCAGTTAGTATTTTGCTAAAAAGAATTAAACATTAAATATAACATGATGTAATTACATCAAATAGTTACATTTAAAATGTATTCCATAGAAATGTTCGCACAAATATCTATACAATGTATCAATAGCATAATTTTTAGAATACAAAAGAAGGCATAACAGAAAGACAAGTAATTTAGCATCTCTTACAAAATTCCACCCTTTTCGACTTAATAATAGTTTCCCACTAAACCACTTTTAATTAAATTTAATTACGGAGTATCTAGTTAGTGAACTTTCTTTAATAAAAAGGACTACGCCCACCATAATTTATTCGATAACAATTCTTCTCACTCTGCAAAATAATTTCAAGCCACCCCACTTTATCATCGTGGCATTCTAGTACAGAGCATTTCAAACGCTAGTGGTTTAAGTTCCCCAAATGCCAGTCCTATGCTGCTGTAAAAATTCTGTGCTTAAGTTTATCAGACAATGGCAGTTTCTTATTCCGTAATGTTAAGAATGGCTCCCAGGTGGAGTTTTAGCAACATAAAAGTAAAAATGAAATAAGCGTGGTGTCGAGGTTTGCTGTATTTTGCGAGCAAAATAATTATGCAGATGGGAATTGGAGATTATTTCCTCGCTGGAACTTTTAGTGTTCTCTGGTGATACTTAGCGCCGATAATTTGATATTTAAGCAGAAAACCCTTATTATCTTTTTTCTATTCGTAATTATTATTTAATTGGAAGAGATATGGCTAACTATTATAACTAACACCCTAACTACTGTTTCTTTGTCTTAATTCTTCATAAGTGGAAAATGAGAAATTTCTTTATATCGTATTTTTGGGATTATAAGACGAAACCTTTTACAAAGCAAATCGACATAAAATTAGAATCCGTCTAATGGAAAGGAGATAACATGTATGACAGTTTAAACTGTTTCAAAGGTATTTTAAAAGTTTAATTACTGACGAGCGCGATATGTTAATAAAAATAGTACAGAATCCATAGGTAGGCAAATTAGGTGATTGGGAATTAGAAGTTGAAGGAGAAGATAAAGTTAGGAGAAAATATAAAACAAAAAATAGAATGTGGAATTGGAGGATAGGAAGTTAAAGGAGGTATAAAAAGGTAGAAACACGTACACAATTTAAAAATTTAGCAACAAAATGGTAAATCTTTAATGCTTTATATGGAAATTTGGACAGGAAAGTAAAAATTGACAATTTATAACAACTTTATTATAGTTTAATTTTAATACTAGAGTGTGATTTTTTGTTTTTAAAAAAATTAGTGTTACGATCAAACAATCGCAAAAGGTGTACTCTTTCTCCTCCCTTTTCTTGGTTTTGAAAATATCACATTTTAATGACGGTGATATACATAGCTTGCTTTGTGGCATACCAATACTTCTACCCAACTCTAGTGCCATAATACAGTCAAATACAACTACCTCTAAAAGTCAATAATCTTCCCAAGGACACACCAGTCAGTTTTAGTGCAACTATTTATTTATCAATTTCTGTAATATAATGCCTAAGGAATATTCGCTCACTTTGGAGACCTTTGAATTTTTCTACCTATTCAAGTATTATCACAATAATACTCTCGTACCAAAACCTTTCCAGTCGAGGTTACTTTGATTTACCAAATCCTCAGCGACAGTTACGGCCAGTAACAACTCTTGATATCATCGATCTCTTGCTGGGAATACACTCAGCGCTAATCACACTCGTCCTCTATCTATTAAATTTCCCTTTGCTTGTATACCGTCATATCTAATCACTTCCCTTTATTTCCACCTGCCTCTGATTAACATAATCATGTTTCATTTTGGTTGGGAAGAAATTGTTATTTCAGGCAATCAATCTCAACTAAAGTTCCCATGGTTAGAGTAGAAAATATCGCAAATAGCCCAACGTCACAGCTTTTAAAAGATAATCTTTTAAGAAATATTTGATGTATATTATTGTAATATTCTCAATAGCAATTGGTCCTTTTAAATAATTCAGGAAATGATACACATTATGAATAATTGTTTGTAAAATATTAAATTAAAATATCTAAATATATACACGCAGAGTTAAACCTTATGAAACAGTTAATTCTTAGGTTTGTTTTTTTATATGTGATACACTTTAAAACATGGAATCATTCATCATATATATCATCATAAAACTTATCCATTTTCAGAATCATCAGTCGTTCGCTGTTGAACCATTTCTCAGTAAAAAGCTCCCGCCAAATTACACAAGAAAATTAACTGGGCTCGTTCGTAACCATGAAAGAGTTAAAACTGCTTACGGGGGTGGTTTTATGAGCCATATTAATGTATGTAAGTTTTGCAGTGAGTATACAGTTCGGAAAAAATACTCAAAAATGTTGTTTTGATCAAGACAATCACTGACTATGTCTTTTGTGACCATAAAGGGATTCTTCTGATAAACATTTTGCCTTAGGAGGAAACAATTAATGCCAAGCGGTATTGGGGAAACCCTAAAAAATACGGAGGATGATGAAAAACAAAAAAAAAAAGGAAGAAGAAGCGTGTGATTTAAGAGAGTGTACTTGTTTAGTGACAAAGTACGTCCTCGCTCAGTCAAAGCTGCAAAGAGACTCTTGGAGCTCTTTCGGATGGGATGTCAACCTCTCCTGTCAAAGGTTTCATCTGTCACCTTCAGATTGTCATCTTTTTAACTCTATGAAATCATTTAAGGGTCGGAAAATGTTTTTGGACACTTGATCAGATCTAGAGGGCCACCAAACAATAAGCCAAAAAAAGGCAATCGGAATTTATTTATTTTTTGTGTAAAGTATAAGATAGCTCACTCCCCTAGGCTCATAAAGTGCATTGGAATGGAAGGCGACTATGTAAAAAAAAAAAAAAAAAGAGTGTACGTATTTGAATGTGTAAAATTTTCAAAAATATACATTTAACTCTTTTGATTTTTAAGGAAATTAATGACCTTTCTTTCTGGAACTCCCGTAATATAATGCAAAAGTATATTCACGAAATTCCCAACAAAAAAGGGAAGAAAAAGGGAATATAAATTTACAAATGTAATTCAAAAACGTTCTATGCGAATTTTGCAAAGAACAGATTTGGCAACCTAAGATGCGTTTTTTTTCTAATTATTATTAAATTACTCGTGTAAATATAAGAATTAAAGTAAACGATGAAATATCGAGAAATGGACAATAATAAAATTTCTGATATTAAAATTAAAGAAAACGATAAATTATTAAATTGTATATTATATCAGCTGCTTTGAATTAAAATTAGATCAAATCACAAATTATTAAATTGAATATTATATCAGCTAAATGTAATTAAAATTGAAACAAACAATAAAAAAATTTGAAAAGTGATTTGGTACTCCAAAATGGTCCACCTAAAACAATAGTTCTTTGGGTGGCCTATTACAAATAAAATTTGTGATAATAGGTTAAATGATTTTGAAAAAATGAAAAAAGACACGTGAAATAAGTTGTTTTTCGTGGAATTGCCTTTACTTACAATTGTTTCCACAATTTTAAGTAACTGTATTAAACCCAAAACCTCTCTAAACTTACTGTAAGCTTTAACGTAACTGTAAATAGACATTTATTCAAACTAACCGCCCATTCATAAGCAGATTTTATAATTAGCTTCCGAGATTTTGGTGTTTGAAGTTTATTATCAAATTCATAAATCAATAAATTCATTTTAATATCTTGCTAAAATTATCTCCATTTATTAATAATAAAATAATAATAATACAACTAATGTTATGACATCGAGAATGCGTAATACAATTTATTTTTATAGAAAAAGTATTTTAAATCGTATTACGAGGAATTTTATAGTAAAAATCCGAATTATTTTCCTTCTATAGCAATGTCCTTAACATATCACAAGGGTATTCAGGAAAATACAAGGCCCAAGATTAAAAATTTCTAAATACCTTACGTCCTCGGGGCGATAACATCTCATTTTGATTATCTCTGCTAAGCTGATTTAAGTAGAAACTATTTTGTGAAGAAATAACATACATTCTATAGCAATTTTTACTGATAAAAAAACTCGGAACAAAGATGTTTCGCTTAAAACAATCACTATAGCATCACCAGGAAAAAATTCAATAAAGTTGTCTAATTATTTAAATTCATTGATAGATTATTGTTCATAAGCATATAAAATTAAAAGAAGAAAAAAGGTCTTTATAATTGGTTAATGTAAACATTTTTTTTTTTTTTTTTTTTTAAAAATTTGATAAAAGTAAGAGAAACTCAAATCGCGATTTTGACATTTGAAATAATAACTTTTACAGATAACTCTGAAATATTAAATTTAAGGTTTATTACTTTAAAGTTTATAAACAATTGTTGAAAACGCTTATCATTCGATTAATATGAAACATTCATTCATTTAAAAAAAAATTAATAATGCCTAAAATCTTAAGAAATATTTATGTTCATTGTTAAAAGGACGACCGATATTGTGGTATCCTACAAATATGTTCGTTAAAGTTGAAAAAAGACATTTTATTATTAAATAAATACTTTTATATTATAAATTTTCACTGTGACATATTTGATAAATTAAAATTATGTATATTGCGAGAGGTAACCAAAAGATGAGCATAATTCGTGAAACTACGAAAAACTGTGAATAAATGTTAGTGAATTCATTCGAAATAACTCAGAGAATAATCTGTCGAAGGTGAAACTTTTTCTTTATGCAAAACATTTCTGTCGAAGTCTTCATGCGCAAAGCATCTGCGCATCCCGGAAAGAGGATAAACCGACTCACTTAGCGTAAGCAGTTGCGGCTGGTTTCGTGCAATTCAAGGACGAAGGAACATTGTTCACGATTAAACGGAATGAATGTTGCACAAAGATGAAATCTAGACATGTTTGCTAAAGGAAGAATCAGTGAAATACTCGAATAGGAATGATCAATACGACGAGGACCTACATTTCTGAATGTGTTTTTATTGTGCGATTTCAAGACTGCGGCAAATATTTGAAAGTGCGGAAACTGTTAACCGACGACAAATACTGGGTTGTCCAAGAGTCCACCATGACCAATATTTTCAATAACTGCGTAACGTCAAAGGGATCGTCGTGCCAGAAGAATAAGTTCAGAATTCCGTCACAGAACTCCCGCCAAGGTATGAGTTTTTCACACAAACTGTTTATAAAAGACTGAACTATTTTTGACTCTGTGCTAGGCAACCAGCAATTCACATTTTCCTCACATCTACGTATAAACGCACTCGTTTCAAATGATGTTTGCAACATCAATACTAATGTTTAGGACAGTAGTCGAATAAGATGTTCAGAGACTAATAATACTTTAGTTTGAACATAGATTCTCATCGGTTAACGAAATGGCGAGAATGGGGGACTTATTTTCATACGGGAAACATCTCGGAAAAAAATATCGTTTTCTGTCAGTGGAGTCATAGTGTAGACAGGCACAATGCTAGATGGTGGAACAGATCTCCATATCTTTGAGGCTGGGTCTGTGAGTGCTAAAGGATGGGGTATGTAAGTGAAAAAAGACACTGAGAAAATGTTCATGAGCCTCTTGTTCTCCTATTTCGAGATGATGTTGGGTCTGATATCATATTTATGGTTGTTAAATGCGACGTGTCACCACGCAAACCTGATCGACGACTTCCTTGAAACGGAAAATATTCAACGCATGCCGTGGCCTACTCACTCACCTGATCTAAATCTGATCGATAATGCACGGGATGTGCTTGGGAGACATCTTACAACCCTTTCACGTCCACCAACCCTTTCACGTCTGAAAAATCATTGTGCAGCGTGCCTGGCTACCAAAGTTGACCACACACTTTATTAAAATACATCAGCAGCGTTTCATTTCATTTGTTTTCATTGAAGTGCGAAATTATCTTATACCTAAATGTTAATTTTTTTAAAAAAACAGTCTCTTAGGGTAATAAAAGTGATTATTATTGTTCTTTAGCATTAATTTCTTATTTTATAACAGTGTTACACTCTCATATTGCCATTTTGATTTAGAATTCCTACATAATTCATATAATTTCCTATTCCGTATAACTTTTAAGCAGAAGAGCATTTACTTTAACATGATTAAAATAAGTTTTATAGCAAATGAGTATTTAATATTTTTTGGCACATAATCAATGATTTCTAATAAATGATTTACGTATATGCCTTATCGTACTTTAGTATAGATTTTTTCATCAAAATATGTTTCGAATTTTCTCTCCAAAAATTATTACTTTTCAATTTTGCATATTGCAAATGTATATTATAACTCTTTAGAAACAGGTCTTGAAATCAAGTTCGTTTAATTATGCTTTTATTTATATTTTACCGAGTTTTGGTATTTTCTGGATTAAGTTAATAAATAGTAAAATGAAACTTATATTTATTGTAATTTGTTGGAAACATGAAGCAAGTTATTTTTTATTTTAATTTTTAAAATGCATGTCATTACAATAATTTATATGAATTAATTATATTAAAAACGGACGAAGCTCAAATTAGGGCCTTTCAAAACTACATGAAAAATATTTTTTGCATAAATAGCTAAAATAAAAAAAAATAATAATTAAACAATGTTCTTTTTGTATTAATTTAATATAAATTTTCAAATAAATTTCCATACAAATTTTTATCTTATTCTGTATGCCAAGCAAATTGTATCTTTGATTAATAATTGTAAATAAAACGAATTTAAAATATTTCATAATTCAAAACTTTAAGTTTTAATAAGTAAAACAAATAACAATTTTGTATATAAAATAAATTCTTTTGGAAAGAAGTACTTCATATTTACATCAATCAGTGTTTTGTGACTGCATAACGAAAGTTAACGCTCAAAGCGAATTTTAGAGGGACAATTTATTCTAGAAGACTTATTCTTTTATATAAAAGGCTAAATTTAGCTGCGAAAGAATAGATCTCCTTTATTTATATATGTATTTCCAGAGTATAATAAGATACAGTTTTTCTGATGGCATGCAAAAAAATTCGCTTTTTTATACTTGAGATACGTACTTTTCACAAAATAACAAAATATTACATAATTCATGTGCATTTTACATAACAAAGTTGTTTTCGTTGTGTGCTAAAATAAGTTGAAGAAAATAGTTATGCAACTGGCAACACTGAAGCAACTTGATTAATATGATAAATTATTCATTTTGGTGCTGTGTCTCAACTCAAAGGAAAATATTTATCTTGAACCCTGTGCATCGTTACCCAGGGCTCCTAAATACTTTTCTCGCAAGATTAATATTCAAATCCTCTAAAAGAATAAAAGTTTAAATTTTGGCAGAGGGAACAAAAGCATTTACTAAGGTTACACAAAAAATAAAACCATTCTTATTCTTGTTTTTAACACTATGTCATCCATTGATCGTTAGTATTCCATTCAAGGACTATGACAAAAGTTACATATTTGATTAAAAAAAAATGCCATTCATTTGTATCCTGATTTAAAAAAATGTTCTGTGAAAACATTTTCACAAGTTATGCTTTGGCAAATAAATGTTTTCAAGAAACAGGACTGATATTTGCCGGATAATTTGAGGGAGCTAAGGACGGTCGCTGAGAAGGGGATGGACGAGGACGAGTAATGTGATGTAAAATACAACAACAGTATCAGTCACCTCTGAGCCATTGCAGTATATACGAGGGAAGTTCCGAAAAAAAGTTTCGCAATTTGTTTGAAAGAGCACGTTGTACACCAAACGAAACAAACAACCTCTATAAGAATCTACATTTGTTGCTGGTTCAGCGACAGATGTAGCATCAGTGATGGAGGAATGACGCATGTGCACACTGACGAAGATAAGAGAGTAGTAGCAGACCAGCGTGCCTGTAATGTGATTAACAATGGAATTTCGTGCTTTTATCCTGTATGAATGGGCACGTGAGACTAATCATCCAAAAATGCCCACAAACAGTGTATGGTGAACAGGTCATGTCTCGTCAAATAGTTGGAGGCTGATGTTGCATGTTGAGAGAAGGAAGGCGAAGTGGGCGTAACTCCACAATGCGATAGATTAGTGGTCATAATCGTGATTATTGTGCCCGGCGTTGCTTTCGTCTAGCCGCGGAATCAAGTTCTGATAATACTAAATTCTTATCGTGTAGCAAGGCTGATGCACGTTAAATCTGGTTGAGGTCCCAAGTCCTACCTTGCCATGGTACGGAAGTTGGATAATGAAGAGCCGCCAGTTCAGATTACGTCCTCTTCACTTGACAGAGGCTCAAAATTACGAGGTGAGTTACCAATATTCCCCGGACTGATCACCAGCTGATTACTTCCTTTTTTCCGAAGCTTAAGATGGCTTTGAAAGGACAGAGATTTGAAATGTCTCCGTTGTTGAGTCAGATTACACGCGTATTTTGCGATTACTCGCGTATTTTGCGTATATTTCAGATTACATGCGTATTCAGTTGCGACGTCCATAAACTGTGTTGCGTTAACCTGATGAAACGTTGGGAGTATTGTATAGACTCATCTGGCCATTATTTCGAAGGACATCAACCTATTTGAAGGATTGCAATCTTTTTTCTAATTTATAAAAAAAATATCTGGTTGCATTACAGACGCAGGTTGCAAAAAGACTCTTCTCAACTCTCATCCTGACTATTCTTGAATGCATTGAGAAAAGCATTGCTGGAAATCCAGGAGCATCAACTCGATGCCGTTTTGAGAACATGGAATCTGTCCTCACGTTCACCTGATTTCAATGATTTAATTTTTAGTTGCGCAAATCCTTTCCTTCATTAATAATCCTAAAACTATTTCTCAGCTCAAGACCGATAAACTACAAAACATTCAAAGTGTACAGCAAGATGTATTAAAAGCAGTGTTAAAAAAGTGACAGGAATGTACCCCATATTTGAGAAATTTGATTAATGGGCTCTTATAAGATATACTGCTTTCCATTCCTATAACTTTATAAAAATTTTCTAAGAATATTTTAAATCGTGTATATAAATATATACTATTATAAGAGACCAAAACTTTTATTGATTTAATACTGCGTTGTTTGAACCACCTTAAATTTAGAATCTTTACTAACTTCTTTCACAGTTGAAATTCCAGCAAAACATTTTTAATATCAAAATGTATTTGTCGAGCTGATATTAAATTGAAACTCACTACAACAAACAATTACATTCAAATTGCAGAATTAATTCAATTAATATTAGTTCCACTAATTCGAATAATATGTAAAACGAAATATTTCGCGTATTTAAATATATAGAAATTCCCAAAGGTAACCTTTATAATTTCCCTGCGGAAGATATATATTAGTTCTCTTAAATTATGAGACACAGCTATTCATTTCAAGATAATATTTAATGGGAAACTAAGCACACATAATATTTGGCTCGATTTAATTTCTACTATGCATTGCTACATACTTATGCTTTTAATAAGATATCTTAATATATTGCAGTACATTTAGAAAAGTTATTTGTTACTTAATACTGATTAATCAAGACGTAATAAAACTACTGAATACTTTCTATAGCTTATTAATGAGAAAAGAAATATAAAATTTTCATATCTCACGATAGAGTTACTGCATATATCTGATTTCCCCCATCGTGTTAGATTGATTGATTGATTGGTTTTATGATATATAAAGCGACAAAGGCTATCATTCCGCAGAGTTATATAGTATGTGATATTTGGATGTCCTAATGGAAAAACAGCTATTTTTATTTAATTGATTGACTTTTAAACATAGTCGGCTCTTTGAAGCACAATAAGGACGTCGAATCTCATCATTTTCAGTGGTCACTGAAGTCGAGTAATTAAGGTCACGAGCTCGAGACCAGCATTGATTTCGTCGAGTCGTTTTGTTTTAGAATGCTACTGCCTAATGCACAATAAATTTTTACAGATTCCATGTCCTTACGTGAGTGGAAGTTTGGAAAGGGAGGGGCCTTTTCAGGGATCGACTTCGCCACTTGACAAGGTTAAAATTACGAGATCCTTAGCCAGTAACTCTCGTTTTTCTTCTGAACGCGAAGTTAACAAACATGCATTCAATCGGTTATCCTTAACTGTTCTTAATTTTGCCACTTCTTGTGAAGCAACTACGTGATACTTTAGCGATCCTTCTCTATATTTTCAACCTTTTTTAAATAATTTTCGTCTTATTTCCCATTTCTAATGTCAATATCCCAGATACACATCTTTGGCGCAGAAAAGCTAGCTTTGATTTATATGCCGTATGTCACCAATTTTTATTCACTCAAACTGTGGCGAATTACTTCTTCTTCTACCCAACTCTTCAGCCATAACTCAGTCAAATACAACTGACTTTAACAACCAATAATCTACACAAGGATACACTAGTCAAATCTCAAACACCTATCTATTTGTCACCTTTGTAATATAATATTATATAACTATAACAACTTTATAATAAAGAATATTTCTTCTCCTTGGTGACCCCTTAGATTAATTCACCTATTCGATTAATTTTGAATTAATACCCTTTTACCAAAACCTCTCCTGTTGAAGTTGACTTGATTTCTCAAATCTACGACTGTTTCCGCCCGTAACAACTCTTGATATCATCTATCGCTCATAAGGCATACGCTCAGCGCTAGTCCCACTCGGACTCTATTCATTAAACTTCCTTTTGCTTATGTAACATCGTATCTGTCTCACTTCACTTTAATTCTACCTGCCTCTAATTTGCATAATAACGTTTCATTTTTGTTGAGAAGAAATTGATATTTCATGCAATCAATCTCAATTAAATTCGAGGTTATTTTAATTAATCATGCACTCTGTGACGGTTACCGCCAGTAAGAACTCTTAATATCATCGATCTCCTGCTAGGAATACACTCAGCGCTAGTCCCACTCACCCTCTATCCTCTAAATTTCCCTTTACTTATATACCGCCATATCTAAATCACTTCACTTTATTTCCACCAGCCTCTAATTAACATAATCACGTTTCATTTTCGTTGAGAAGAAATTGATATTTCATGCAATCAATCTCAATTAAAGTCCCCAAGGTTAGTGAAAAGAAAATCGCGAATAGCCCAAAGTCACAATACCTGCACTTTTTTTTATACAGTTTACGTTTCATTTGAAGATTTATTTCTTTTTTCATGCATTCCGAATCGTTTTGTAGTTATTCAGCTTATACGATTTATCAAATAGCCATCCACCCTGTAAATGAAAGGGATGAGTGTACTTATTCAATGTTAATCGATTGAATATGTTTTCTATAGAAAAAAACATTTCTTAAATAAAAGTGTTTTTCAAATCAAATAATTTTGGGAAGTGTTTCCTCAATTCTCTGCCAGGCGACAGCCCTTTCGCACCTGACGGCATCAAAAGACGTGGATCGCTAAGTAGATTGAGTATAGTTGGATGGGTAATCCACGTGTAGCAGACGCTAGATATCTGGAGAATGAGAGTTGAATTCGAATCAGCAACAGGCAATTAATTTACCACGTTGAAGATCAAAAATACATGAAGTATGTAAGTGGTCGCATAGACGATATATATATATATAAGCGAAATACCACTGACTGACTCATCACGAGATCTCTAAGACTATACAACCGATTGACTTGAAACTTAGCATAGTTACTCATTTTGCGATGTAGACGCTCACTAAGAACGGATTTTACGGAAGTCTTATCCAAAATGTCATTTTCATCCCTTAATCTACTCTTATCCGTCGGTTATGTCATTTTTGGCTACAAAGCCGCCAAAAATGATATGACCGAAGCCAAAAGGAATATATTTTTTTATATGTATACTGTGTATTATCACCAATTAAGTTTACTTAGGAAGATTAGCGCGTGCAAAATGAAAAAATACCAAATAATTTAATATTAAAGCGCTTTTGGAGGATTGGCAAGATTTTGGCGAAGGGGCTCTTTATGTGAAGTTTCGTACTTGTCGAAAATAGAAAACGTATATATTTAGCGAAAGAAATAAATGAGTTTGGAATAAATTTAGTTTCTGAATTTGGAATGTAGTTTAGCTCCAAAACTGAGCGGAAATTTAAAAAATACTAAAATGGCGACTTTTTACGGAGTAGCACTCACACAAGACAATCTTCGTTTACTGGAGGACCTTGCTACATGCATGAACGAACTGAAGAGGCTATGACGTACGTAAGATATTTTGGACGTTCCGACTTGCACGACTTTTTTTAGAATTGCAGTCACTTGCAATCCTAAATGGTCAGAAATCAAAATATCTTGAGGCAAGGACAAAAATCTTATGATAGACACGATACCATGGTGAGGGTATTTCATTTGAAAGCCAAGCACATGATGAATCTTCTGACAAAAGGTTGCATGTTTGGCCATACTAGGTGTAACATGTATACGGTGGAATGAATTTTATCCATATAATATATATATGAGGTGACTTTTTACTAAAATTTTTTGTTTTTCTCATATATTTGAATGTCGAGGATAACCATTATTACAGACAATCAATTTCTTAAGATTTTAAATTTAAATAATCATTAAAATTTTAAAAATTGAAAAGTTTCTTGATATCTTACGTATAGGTTCAAAATATTATATTATCGTCTGTCCAGCGAAGCGAATGGGTATCATCTAGTATAAAAATAAAGTCGAACCAGCAATATCTGAAACCTGTGTCATATAACATCACATCAAGATTATGACGATCAATTTATAATATATTACCTGATACCTTATACTATTTTTCGAAACCAAAAGAAATAGCTTTTATTGATCAACTCTTGAAAAGA
>BMAW01034859.1:0-23794 GCA_019974015.1 Nephila pilipes | reverse complement strand
TGATCTCACATTGTAACTGTGTCTGGTTCAAAATTTTACAGCTTTTTTCTCATATTTTAAAGTGCTCAACTGAGCTAAAATTTTCTGTACACGATTGTTTTGGATGACGATACAATAATTTAATTGTAATTAATAAAAATTAACCGATTTAAACTAATTATTTCAAGAGTTAAATTTTATCCCAAGTTTCTCGCCGAGTTGCAAAATCCATCGTTTAATAATATATCGTTCGCTTTAATTTCAATTACATTTAGCTTAAACATATTCAATTTAAAAACATCATTTGTCGTTTGCTTTGATTTTAATTACATGAAGCTGACATAATCAATTTAATAATTTATCATTTGCTTTAATTTTAAAATCGGAAAATTTTACTATTGTCCATTTCTCGACATTTCATTGTTTACTTTAATTCTTCTATTTGATTGAGTAATTTAATAATAATAATAGTGTACCTTGTGTGGTTAAATCTGTTGTTTGCAAAACTTTGTATCGACTTTTTTAGAATTTAATGTTTTTTTACCTATAAAAATTATGTTCCGCATAGTGTGAAGTTTGAACGAAAACCAATTTTCCTTCGTTTTTAATCAGTGTTATTAAAGATCTTTTTCTGAAATTTGGTGACGTTGGGATATTATCGTTTTTCTCTTAACTAACCTCAGGAACTTTTTGTAATTTGAATTGCATTACATTACAATTTCTTGCCACCCAAATGAATCATGATTAGTACATTATATCAAGATAAGATGTGTAAGGAATATTGAATTCGAGATAGTGGTATATGAGCGAAATAGAACTGAAAGGAAAGAGGAGGGAGAAAGTTTATAACGACAAGATTATATAAAATTGTTGAAAAGATTGAATCATCTTAATTATCATTTGGATTGAAGCGACGCATAGTTTGAGTAATAATATTCGAATCGGCTATATTCAAGAAGTGTGAGATTCGGAACGAGTGATTTGGTATGCTTAAACTTTACTACTTGAATATAAACTAGGTTTTGTTCGATTTTATTCACGTCACACTAAAAGTAACACAAGGACTATTGCCGATGGATCTCTTAATTTTGAACCAAGATCAAGCGACAAGAACGACACCTGATCTCGCACCAACTTCTCCTATCTTCTATACTACACGGAAGGACTTCAAGAGAGACGATCTTTCATAAACTTTTATAGATAATAAACTGTGTTTTTATTTACGTATCTTCAATTAGAGGTTTGAATTTATTGACTATTTCATTAAACTCGTAGATGGCTGGGAAGTTTTAAATAATGAAGGAATAATGATATACTGCTACTTCCCAAAATGACGCCATGTTATTTTCCTATGAAGACAGCTTTAGGATTTATACTCATTTACCTATATGTTGAGAGTATTTTCTTTAATTCCTATACGATAAACAGGACCTCAACATGGCCAATTGTGCATTCTCTTTTCTAATTCCTTATGCAAATCACTCCTTACAACTCTTTGAGGATCTGAATAAATGGTAGCCCTAAATTGTTTAGTCCTTACTATTGGGAAGGTGTTTTAGTGCTGTCCGGTGATCTTTTTTTTTTTTTTAATTTTCCTTTTTTTTTACACCAGCTGTGTAGGGCATTTGCGTGCCCAGAAATTAATTTTAGAGGATGTATATCATCACTGCGATTAAATAAGCAATTATGTAGTTTAGAGTTGACACTTAGCATGTAAAGTAAATAATACACTATATTAGTCTTTTTTCGCCTATTTAAAGCTATACAAATATTGATATAATTTTATCAAGTCAAAAAAATTACAAAAATGAAGACTGTTTAAAAATAATTAAGAAACCATGGGAATAAATATATATCTCTCTCGAACCCCTTTTAACTCAGCTGGTTTTAGCTGATATTCTAACGATAAAGATTTAGTTTACGAAATCACTCATTTTAATTGAAGCACTTTTAGAATATAACCAATTCAATTTCAAAATAAATTATTAATTACTATGATTCAATCCATTTTATAAATATCTCTTAGCTTCTTGTTACCCTGATTTTTCATTCTCTTTTCTTTCAATTCTATTTCTGTTATATATCAATATCTCTAATTCAAATCACTATACTTCTTATCTTCATCTAATGTATGTTATCACGTTTCATTTTGGTCCAAAAGAAATAACAGTTTTATACAATCCAGTTTACCAAAAATTTCTGAAGTAATTTGTAGAGAAAATCGTTTATATTACAATATACTAAGAATAAAACAATACCAAAAAAGGATTATTTAAACTTGTCACGGTTGCCACAGGAAAGTACACAAAATTTGTCAATCGCTATTAAGGAAATTTCGTTTTTATTTTCTGGTCCCTCTTCGGATACGGAACAAAAAAGTGTTAGAAATATAAAACACAAATAAATCAAATATACAAAAATTACATTCTGTAATTGCATAACAACTATAAGCAGAAAGAGATAGATCCATTAATAGCAACACATTTAGTGAAACGGGGCAATTTTTCTTTTATCAGTGATTTTTTTTTTGTGTGTTCTGTATCAAAATTTTAAAACTATAATTTAATTGCATGATTAAAGAATAAAGCATGGGTTTTGATTATTTTGAAGATCGATTTAAAGTTATCGTAACTAAAAGTTTCTTTTTTAAATCTGTCATCAAACAGTCAGCATCAAATCTGAAATTCTGGCTCATGTTTAATTAAATTCAAACTCAATTTCTTAACTTTTAAGCATGAGCAGGGATTTTACGATAATATTATTTTAAACTTCAAGTAATGAGGAGTAATTTAAATATAAGTAACAGGAAATAAATTCAATAATTAAAAGATTGATGAATATCTCCCGACACAGTTATATGTATCACAGTGGGCTATATCGCCAAATAAAATGAAATGCGATTTATGCAAATTAGATTCAAAGCAGGAAGTGTTATGAATAGATTTGACTTGATGCACATATAAGTCGCAAAAATGTAATATTGAAATGGACCTCAGTTAGTTGTTAGTAGAATAAGTGAGAATGGTTGTGAATAAAATTTAGAAACTGCAACCGGGAGCGAATTCAAGGAATGAACTTTCAGTTCCAGTTAGTTTATTCTCTCGGGTTCGAATGAGTTTGTATGAATTCAATTAATATCCTAAACGCGTTAATTCAAAAGTTTAGGGAGTTTAAGGGTTTCAAACGCTCGCATTTAGGGAGTTTAACTACTGAGAAATCAATATTAACATATTATTGAACTTTAATATTCAAGAAAGTGGATAACAATAAATTTGGCAGTATTGTAGTGAGTGCAATCATAATTCATTTGCAAAGCAAAATTTATATTAATTATGTTACCAAACAAGTTGATCCTCGCCTCGTGTGTGACGTCATCAGAAGCGCCCCTGTACTTCCGTAAAATCAGTGATAATAAGTCAGTTTCAGTTCTATATATACTTAGCATTAACACACGAATGTGGTTCGGCTTGCTGGAGGAATATTAAAGTTGTAAGGTTTTAAAAGAGACGAATAAATATATTTTTGATAAACTTTATTTCGACTCAAACAGCCTCACATTTGCATCTAACAGTATCGTTATTGGACTCTCTCTTCATTAGATTAATTTTTACCCTTTGTAATTGCAAATGAAAATAATAATCAGGGGCTCTTACATGTATATTATTACTGGAATATTTGAAATTTTACTCTACAAAGCAACGCTAATGATCAAAAAGATAGTTTTACAGTCAATGTGATGAAATATTTAAAAGTATTGTTGAAAAGGTAAAGGTGACATTAGCGACAAACTTGGCGATGAACTTGATCGCTAAATGTTCCCAAATCGTCAATTTTGGCGATATTTCTTCATGCCTGTAGCCCAGTCCTGGCCAACGCGCGGCCCACGGGTCATTGTGCGTGAGTGAACGACGCATGATATATACTTAACCAGCAAATATACTGCAGAGCGCGTACATACATTACCAGATGTGGGGAGGGAATGCCGCGCACGTATCATGCAAAATAACAGCAGCTAGTCTGCTGCTATATATTGATCCAGCCTAAAGCTTATAAACCTAATATATTGACCCCGAAGTGTATAGTTCCAACCAGACTGACTGCTCAGTGACTTTTTATCACTAACATTTAGCGCCTGCGTTGTGTTGTAAGTGCGGGACAGTTTTTTAAATTACATTTAGTCAAATACATTTAATTCGATAAAACAAAAGTTTTCTTAATTGATTGCAGAATACTATTGATTTATCTAATGGAACTCGGAAAAAATAGTTTCTTTTCGAAACTCGAGAAATGAAAGTAGTAGTAGTTTTTTACGTGAAAATTTTAATTGACGTTAAAGAACCCTAATTAAATAGAAGGGGATGAAACGAATTCATCACACACATACACACACAATGCAACCAGCCGAAATAAAATGCTTTTCCAAAGTGGCCCGTAAAGTCTCTTGTGTAGTAAGCCGGTTCTAGTCGAATGAACTTTCTAGGGTATTCTATTACGAGTCTATTTAGAGTCATTTTGTAAATCAGTTGATTTTGGTGAGAGGTTGCATGTAGTGTAAGCAGACTGCATGTGTTAAGATAAAATTATGATTTGAATTCATGAAATCATTTATATGTGCAAACTTTTGAATTTGTGTTACTTTATAGTTTCATGTTTGTGTTAGTTACTTCTGTTAAGGTATCCGACTACGTTCAGAACCATAATTTTGAAAAAACGTATAATTGAATAATTTTTCTTAATATTTAGTATCATCTGAATTAGAATGTACATAAAATAGCATTTCAAAATTTTTATTAAAATGAAAAAATTTTAAAATACATTTTTTTAGCATAAGATAAGAAAACAAAAGCACATTTTCAAAATATTCTCCTTTCATGAAAAATCTTTCTGTAGTATTACCATGCAGCAAAAGTATTGATATGACACCTGTATAGAGTGAAGAGTACTAACTAAGAGTTTGTAATAATTCACATTATTTTCAGTTATTATGAGTCGAAATAACAACACGCGCTTCTTTTAAAACATGTCCCCACTTTTATGTATTAAAATGTGAATAAATCCAAATGTAAAATTTTAATATACACAGTGTATTCAAAAAGTTCCAGGACTGAATGCACACAGACAACATAACACAGCAAAATTAAGTTTATTTAATATCAAGCTTCTACATAATCCCCCTGCATTTCAATACAACGTTTGGATCTTGTATAAAGATCTTTGAACGCCTTCTGGAACGCCTCGACTGCAACACTCTGCAGGTCCCTTGTCACTGACGCTTCGATGTCCTCTACCGACGCGTACCGCTGTCCCTTCATCTTCAATTTCAACTTTGGAAACAGAAAATAGTCCGGAGGGGTCAGGTGAATATGGGGGGGGGTGGTCGATGGTTACAACCTGCCTGCGCGCCAAGAATTGCTGAACAATGATGGATTTGTGTGACGGTGCATTGTCATGCAAGAGACACCAGTTTCCACTGTCCAACATTTCGGGTCCCACATGCCGCATTCTTTTCAGTAGCCGGTGTAGCACATCCTTGTAAAAGGCACCAGTGACAGTGGACCCTTGTCGAAGGAATTCGTGGTGGATAATTCCTCGACTGTCGAAAAACACGAGCAGCATCGTCTTTGTTTTTGATTTTGACGCACGAACTTTCATCGGTCGACCCTTTCCCGGACTTGTCCACTCCGAACTTTGGCGTTTAGTTTCCGGATCATATTCGAGGCACCACGACTCGTCTCCGGTGACGATCGTTTTCAAAAAGTTAGGGTCTTCATCGGCCGCGGCAATCAAATCTTCGGAAGAAGCAATTCGGTGTTCTTTCTGCTCCGTAGTCAGAGTGTGTGGCACAAAGCGCGCACAGAGTTTCTTTTTCTTTAAATCCTCCGTCATTATCGTAAAAACAGACCCTACACTCATGTTTAAAGATTCCGCAATCATTTCTATCGTCATTCGACGGTATGAGCTCACCAACGCTTGCACTCGCTCAACATTTTCATCAGTCCGACTCGAACGTGGACGACCACACCTCTCATCATCGTCCGTCGCTTCTCTTCCATCTCTAAGCCTTGCAAACCACTCAAACACACGCGAACGATTCATAGCCTCATCACCATGAACAGTTTTAATCATTTCATAAGTTTCTGTGGCCATATTACCCAATTTAAAACAAAATTTAATGTTCGTTCTTTGCTCCATTTTTTAACGATGACACGACCACTATGACACACCACACTCGAGTGAACGCTGAGAAGTTGGAACTCATCCAAACGGAATAAAACTTCGCGCATGCGTCGGAGAAGGATGTTTCTACGCGCTCCATGAATTGCGCAGAGATAACGCTACCTGTACTGTTTTACTAGCAGCAGTCTTGGAACTTTTTGAATACACTGTGTACATTAAAAACCCTAGTTCAGGATCTTAAAAATAATATGAAAAACATTTCTATCAAATTCTATCAATATATAGAAAAAAAATCGAGTCATTACCTTTCAAAAATTGTAAACATATTAAAAATTATATTCTTTAGAAAAGGAATTTAAAGTTAAGACTTATTCAGAAAACAAAGGAAATATTTGATATTTAAACTACTTATAACTTGATGTCTATGTGCCGTAGCTGCAAATAGAGGGTAGCTTAGAAAGAGAAGATTTCAAATATTTTAATGGATAAATAAATAAAAAATTCGGTATTTTCTCCAAAATTCGAGTTTTTAATGCAATCGGATACCTTAAAATAAAATATAAAATATTTACTAGAGATCTCCGAATAAATTTGGATTTGCTCGGAAACAACCTGCTTTTCAATTGCGGAGATCTTTCTATCATTTCCAAGACGATCTCTAATATATAACAACATGTATTAAAACGAATAAGAATTCATTCCTCCTGATTTCATAAATAAAATACAAAAATTAGAAATTTTAAATTTCTAAATCCGAGTCGATTTACCAGAAGTTAAATGTTACAAAAAATAGCTTTTATTCTTCATTGGTAAATCATGAATCGATTCAAGTTCCTCATGCGATTTCGAATAAAAAATAGCCTCAGTCTGTAAACATCATTTTATTCTTGAAAATGAAAAATATTCCTTAAAGAAGTTAGTTTTTTACTTCATGTTTGAAAGATAATATTTTATTAAAGTATTTCGTTTTAAATTTCACATAACTTTGTTCTATATCCAAGGTATTATCAACAGCAGAATTTTTCCGATTTGAAAACAATATTTCTGATTTGACATCGGGAATAATCCTGAGATGTTTAGTTTCAAATTCGTTTCTATGAACTTTACTTTCAAAATAATTTAATAAGGATAAGGCTAAAAGATATTAAGTTAATTCTTGCTACTGGAAATTTATTTCCTTGCTGGAAGCATGTAACTATGTTTTCTTCTTGCCCTTTTGTATATATCTCTCTTATATTAAGACTTCAAAAATCAGACTTGATATTTTGAAATCAATATTTTGTATCATAATTAATTGGGAAAAACATCAGATTTTAGATCATTAAGGTTCTTGCTCTGTAAGTGTTCTTACATAATCATAATAGTGCAACTCAACCACAGACATGCGTTTAGTTAGACTTTGTTTCAGTCTTAGGAGCAATGAATAATTTCTAATTAATGTGGGATTTAAGACCTGCCGATCTCTGATCTTGGAAGACAACCATGATGCTCCCAGAGCGCCACCTAGCACTTCAAGAGAGATTCGGATGAGTTAGAAGAGATGTAGACGGAGAAGGAGCGAGAAACTGATCAAGATGGTTCAGGGAAATTATGCTGGACGTTATATTTATGGTTACGCGAGTTTAATCAGTTTGTTTTGTGTTTTAATGTTCTGTCCTACGTCAGCAAATAAACTGTGTGTGTAATAAGTAGTCGCTAATTTGAATCTTTACACACACACATTAATTTATCTACGAATGATGTTAATACATAAAAATCTTCATGATTTGATGTTTAATACACACATTTGTTTGAAGGTTAAAATATTTTCACTGTACATGATGGAATATAGGTTATAAGGTCACTTTACAGTTTTAAGTGAAAGAAATTTATAAGATTTATAATAGAATATACACTGTATCTAACTGCTGCATTTAAGTATGTGAAGAATGAAAAAAAAACTCTAGATCAGAATGACGAAAAACGTTACACGAGGTGTGGCTATTAAATAGAGAGACTGATGCTGTAAAATATTTTATTTTGATGACAAACATATTTACTTCTTATTAACTTCAATATACACCCCTCCTCTATCCCTACACCTCTCCATGCGATTCTTCCATTTTTCGATAAAGTGCTGGAAGTTTTCTTCAGTCAGATCCTTTAGGATGCGTGCCGTTTCCCTTTCACAGTTTCAACGGATTCAATGCTTGTTCCTTTTAATGCAGATTTCTTTTTAGGAACCAAATATAAGCCGCAGGGCTCAAGATACGGTGAATATGGTGGATGGCTTAACACTGGGATGTTCTACTTGTCTAGAAACCTCTAATACGAACGAACGCTTCGGGTATATGAATTAACTTACAAAAACGAAAAGCACTGCATTTGAAAGAGGCTTCCCGTTAAACATTTGTCGGTCGCTGGCGTTTGGTGCATGCGTACTTCTTCTGTAGCAGCGTCAGAAGAAGTACGTTATATCAGAAGAAGTAGTTATTTAATAGCCATACCTTGTATACGAGAGTAAATGGTTACGAAACAAGAAGACAATGCAAACAAACAATAATAATCACGGTTATCATCCCAAAAAAGGCAGTTTGAATTTAAATTGGGCAAAAGAGAGTTGCCACTTAAATGGAAAACAAATTAAATGCGAAGGTAATACTGCTTTTTAGTAACGTACGTAGTTACCTTTGACTACCAGACAATGCTGCACAGTGATTTCTCGCTCGTACAAAGACATTGTGGTTGAGTTGAGGGTTCAAACAGTTTCAAACGTCACGTAAATTCCTTTTTAGTTCTAAAACGGGTCTTAGTAGACACGGAAGGGTGTAAGTGAGGGAAGGTGTAAGAAGGGTCTACCAAGTATCCTATACATGTGTCATAAGATTCACATCAGGTGAGTGAGTAGACCATGTATGCGTAAAATATTTTGCGTTTCAAGGAAGTTCTTGATCAGTCGAAAAAGCATATTTAATTTATCAACCATAAATATGAAGTTAGCACCGACAGTACATCAAATAGAGAAACATTGGGTTGAAGAACTTCACTTCAATATCTTTTTGCACTCACATACCCCATTTCAAAGATACAGAGGTCTGTTCAACCGTACAGCCTTATGCCTGCTTACACCATGACTCCCCTAGAAGGAAAACGATGTTTTTTCTCATGCTTCACGGGTGAGAACGACTTGATGTTCCAAATTCTAATTTAAGCGAGTGCGCTTATGCGTATATGTGAGGAGAAAGCAAATTACTGTACTTCTGGCACAGAGACCAAAGTGACAGTCTCCTATGAGCAATTTGTCTGTAATCTCTTTTTCCTGTGACGGTCGTGAGCGCTGAACCTAGTTCTCTGGAATAATGGTCTCTCTGACGTCGCACAGTTCTTGCCAAATATCGGTCTTGGCGAACGGTTGTACCTCTTAGACGACGTGGTATTGGTCACCGGTTAACATTTCTCGCAATTTGAAATCTTTGTCATATTAAGTTTTGAAAATCGTCAGTTTTTGATCGTCCAGAATCCAGCATTTCAACGATTCTTCCTTTCGGATACATGTCCAGATATCGTCTTTGTGCAATTATTCTTTCTGTATTATAATTAACAAGATTCCTTGGAACAACTGTTGAACTTCATCTGTTTGGGCCGAGGCAGCCAGCTTATCCGCGTTACGACGCGTGCAGTTGTTTTGCGCATGAAGCCGTCGACTGAAATATTTTGCATAAAGACAAAGTTTCTCCTTCAGTGGAGGATTCTTCCCAAGTTATTTTGAACAAATTCATCGAAATTCAATAACATTTATTCGCATGTTACAAATTATGCTCACCTTTTTGGCAGCAGTGTTATTATTTATACATTTGGTATTATAACACATCGATCAATAACTCCCGAGTCTAAAATTGAAAACAACATTTTTTTTGCAAAATTTTTTTTTTATTCATCAACATAACACCTTTTGTTAATCACCTTTTAGGGTGATACAATCGTTCCAACTCTTTTCCAAATCTTTTTTGTTTTTTGTTTTTTGTTTTTTTTTTTTTCCCGCAAGAAATATTTTTTGTTGCGAGTAAATAGCGATAAACAACTTTCTGAATCATCGACTCGTTGCTGTTTTTGTTCCATCGAAAGCAATCGCGGCACCCACTTGGAAAATACCTTTTTCACTTCACTTCAAAAAAACTTTTTTCCTGGTCCGATCGACTTAAAATTTTGACACGTTTCAAGCAAAGGTTAGTACTCTAGAAAGACCTGGTTACTGGTTTACTACGAGTGCCATTTCTGGGTTAGTCTTGGGAGTTATTGATCGATGTGTTACATTATTTGGGTTTGTATTTTATGGCTAGGTATAAAAATCTATAACTCTCAGAGGAGCATCATTTTTCAAAATCCGCAAATATAGGCTCTTTTAGTCAGATGTTTCATGATAGTTTACGATATCTCTTATTCAGAAAAATATGATTTTTTAAGTTACAACAAGAAAAAACAAATCTGGTGTAGTGGAATCAAAGCCTGAGAAATTATTCCAAATATTCAAGATTGGCGTCGAGTCGATAGTCCTGGTCTTTTCAGCAATAGTTCCCTTAACGCAATCAAGATTATCATGGCTGTTATTCAAATGGAATCTTCCAGTTCATGG
Organism: Nephila pilipes; assembly: GCA_019974015.1. Classification (NCBI taxonomy): domain Eukaryota; kingdom Metazoa; phylum Arthropoda; class Arachnida; order Araneae; family Nephilidae; genus Nephila; species Nephila pilipes. The sequence continues at coordinate 13,026 of BMAW01034859.1, read as the reverse complement.
AATATTTTTGGAAGATCCTTGTGTCACTAAACGTTTAACCAAGGCCAATATCACTGGCTTAGAAGGAGGTATTCTTAAATTAAATGACGCACTTGTGGCATTTGTGTTAGGAAGAAGAAAACCGTGATTTGAATAGCAACATTAAATCATTTTCACGCGTTGTTCAGTTGTGTATTTTTACGTGCGGATTCGAACCTTGATTTTTAAATTCTGCTAATGAATAATTAAAAAAAATATATTAATTTTTCCAAAATTGAATCACATTTAAAGCATTTAAATTACTTTTTATCCTCTTTCTACATTCATTCAGTTCAAATCAAATCAGAAAGACATACCCCATAAAAGTTGAATTATTTTTGATGTATTTATAAAATATGGGAGTGAGATAGCTTTTATTTTCGTTTCTTCCTTTCACACGATTTCATTTTGTTGAATCCATTCTACTTTTTTTCCAAAGAGTCCACATAAGCTTACCTAAAATGGTTATTCAAAAATGTTTATAACTTAGAATATTCCACATTCTAGTTGAACGTAGAATACTGTTCTCAGATGTACATAGTGGAAAACATAAATAGAGAATAACGCCCAAGATTTGCGAAGCTGGTTCAAAAGCTTATAATTTTGAAGATAAACCGCATAATATTGATTGTTAGTATTACCGTTGTGTGCTGCCATCTATTTAATGGCGCCAAAACAAATTTGACACTAATTCACAGGAAAGATTTGATATTGCCAAGTCTAGTAATCGTTGTCATTTTTCTACGAGTTGCCACTATCGAAGTGACTTAGATTTATCGAAATTCACAGAAAATAAAGAAATAATAGAAACGGTAGGTTGCTTCCAGTAAATCTTCTCCAAAGAAGGTGAAAAGGGTCTCATCGGCTGAATAAGATGACACTCGTGGACTTATTAGATATGGAAAAGCTATCAACGAACAATACTGTAGCGAGTTTCCCCGTTCTCGCTTAAAATTTCTGATATTCAGGGGAGTAGCGAGAAATTTTTCATGGGAAGGGAGGGGGTTCTCCCATTTCAAGTCATATGTCGAAATTAATTTCAAATTTCATTGTTTATTTTCAAGGTGAAAACAATGTTAATATGGAGAACGGGATCAATTTTTTTGAAAAAAAATTTTAAAAAATCATTATAAAATGCTTCACTTTTAAAATTTCACTACATAGCGATCAATATGGGAGGTTACAAAAGCCCCATCCCCACATCACTGCTGATGCCCCCTATCCCATTCGTAAAACAGGTATTTAATGAACCTCCCTCGTAATCAGCGAGTAGTAGATATTAATTGCACTTCCTCTTCTTGTACCTGAGACGCATCAATTTGAGATACATGTAATTTGGATCCAAGAGTAATTGCTAACTCGTGAATTAATTGATTTGCAACTTGAAATTACTTCCCCCTTCTATTAATTTGATTATTTTCTGTTTCCTCAAGTTGAGATTACTTTAGTAACACATTTCAAGCCGATAGTTCTGTAAATTAACTAATTAAAGAAATTAAACTATTTAAAGCAAAGTTTCTCTTATGTCTGTCGATTTCTCGTCACACCTGAATAATTTAAGTTATCAAGTATCTAAGATTAATTAAGATTATTAATCATTTTAGGTTATTAAGCTGATCTGATTAATTTAAGTTATTTAAGCATATTAAGTTATTAAGTATCTATGTGTTTTCTATTCTTGTGAATTATTTATTCAATATGAAGATTCTTGAGAAGTGAATTAAAGAGCATTTTTTGATACCTTGAAAAAATATTTGATTCACTGAAGTTTGTCATTCACATTTCATAGATTTATTTTACTTTTTCTTTCGGATAAATCCATTTAATCACCTTCTATTACCATAGCACCTAAATATTAGATAAAAATGTGTTTTAAAACTTTAGCTACATAGGTGAGCCTTTATTTTGCGTCAAACTTGTAAAACTTTACAATACAAGGTGTGGCTATTTAATAACGAGACTGATGCTGTAATTTTTTTTTTATTTTGATGTCATACATATTTACTTTTTATCACCTTCAATATATACCTATCCTCTATCCTTACGAAGCTTCCTGAGTATCTTCCATTCTTCTAAACAGTGCTGGAAGTCTTCAGCCAGCTCCTTCAGGACGCGTGCCACTTTCTCTTTCATAGTTCAACGGATTCAAATCTTTTTCTTTTAACTCAAGTTTCACCTTAGGAAACAGATAGAAGTTGCATGGTACTAGGTCCGGTGAGTAAGGCGGGTGATATAACACTGGAAAACTGTACTTGTCTAGAAACCTCTTGAGAGACAACGCGGAATGAACAGGTGCATTCTCCTGATGGAACATTTGCCTGGTGGATTCTTTGTCAATTCTTACAGTCTCGTCAATTGCACGAATACGTAACCGACAATCAAATCGAACGAGATGACAGATATTTTCGATGTTGTCATCCGTTTTTGACAGAAAAGGTGACCCAGGTGGAAGTAATCTTGAACGTTTTCTCAGCCATCCTGAAAACGCTTAAGCCACTTCAAAACATGTGTGCGTGCATAAACGTACATTGCCATACACTTCTTTGAATAAATTATAAGTTTCAGTAGCGGCGTTTCTATGTTTCATAGGAAATTTCACAACAATTTGTTGCTTACTTACTATTTTTTCGGCGAAACAAACAAAAAAAAACTCTCATACGAACGAAGGCTACGGTTATACGGATTTGTTTTGTTTGTTACAATTGTTTATGCAAGTTTCATGTGAAATTTCACAACAATTCGTTTCTCACTTCTCATTTTCCCGCTGAAACAAATAAATGCGAAAGAAGGCTATGGGTATATGGATTTTTTTGCAGAACCGAGAGACACTGCGTTCGAAAGACAAGGCTTCACGCTATACAGTCATTGATCGCTGGCGTTTGGCACATGCGCACATCTTCCGCATCAACGTCAGTCTCGTTATTTAATAGCCTTATCTCGTGCTTCTTTTTCTCTCCTTATATTAAGCGTGAAAAATGTCATTGGATTATTACATTTTTTATAAAGTCCTACGAAAATATCAGACACATTATTGGATTGTTAAATGCATTAGTAAAAAGATAACATTCCCGACTTCAAATCACAGCGAAAGAGCTTTCAGTTTTTTCTGAATTTTGTACTATTATTTCATTATTGTTTTTATTAATCTATTATCAACTACTATCATTAATTACATGAGTGGTTTCCTTTATGTTTGTTGTAATTGCAGTATTACTCGAAATCGTTTCTTGTTCTGGTTGCGTGTTTTAATAACATATTTTTATTTATAGCCTTCCTTCTTTTTTTTTTTTTTTTTTTTTTTTTTTTTTAACGAACGTTTCTTCTTGGTTACTTTTAGCCTAATCTTATTTTTAGATTGTTAATTAGGGAATATTATCTTTCATAATCATGCCTTACTTTTTTTTAAAATTTTCTTCAATAGAATCCTTATTGAATTCTTCTTGCATTGTCCTAAAAGTTTTTTCTCTCTATGGATATTTTATATTTCCGATAGAAACATTTTATCAATTAAAATGATACGGGAAGTAATAGCGAGAAAATATTAAAAAAACACATAGTTTTTTACAATATTGTAAAGAGAGTATCACTAGAACTACAAAAATAAACAAATTAAAAAAATAAAGGTTGTCATTTAAAAACTTACTTGAGTATTATTATCTTCTCCTAAATATTACTACATTTCTGTTTTCAAAAGTGGTGAAGTAATATTTAGATATGGATACAGTCTGTAACAGGATCCCTAAGAATGTTATGATTCATTCAGAGAAAATATCTATTTTTTTAAAAACGTTTTTATGTATTTCACTTGGTGTGTGTGTGTCATCAAATTTTCGATTGTTAATTTAGCCAATTTCCCATTAATCTAGAGCTCTGAAACTTTGGGAACCGTTCTTACTCGCCCAACAATGCAATATTTAGATATTTGTGACAAGTTTTAACTAATATTTTCTTTACTAATGCAGTTTAGCCCAATCACTGAGCACGATTTCAAAAAATGGCACCAAACTTGGCGATTTTTTTAACTGAACGTTAAGTCCGTAAACAGGAACAGAGTAGCCACATTTGTCAAAATACTACCAAATAATTCTTGTTGGGTTAAACTGCATTCCAATCATTTAATTTACAGGATGAATTAATTAATTTTAGTTAGTTTTAACGTTTTTATATATTTCACTTGATGTGTGTGTGTATCAGTGTGTCATCAAATTTTCTATCATTAATTTAACCAACTTCCCATCAAGCTAGAGCTCTGAAATTTTGGGAACCGTTCTTACTTGCCTAACAATGCAATATTTAAATATTTGCGACCAGTTTTAACTAATATTTCAATAATTTTCTTTAATAAACTTTGCCACCATATAAAAAAGTTGTTTTTAAAACCATTGAATTTTATCTCGAATTATTACATCATTTAAGGTCATCGAAGAAAAAATTTATCGTTTCATTCACATCACTATTAAAATCCAAAAATATACGAGAAAGTTCTGGGACACGAAAGATATTCCTTAGATTCGATAAATTTGGTGCTATATCTCTAAATTTACGTGGCGGCTGAGTAGTCATGGTCACAAGTTCGAGACCAACATTCTTTCCTTCGAGGCGTGAGCTCAGTTTATGGCTCTATTTAAAACCCATAGTATTGAAAATCAATCTGTCGAGACTTCAAGTTTCCCACTTGATGTGGTGTGGAAGTTTGAGAAGGAGATGTCAGATCAACTGCCATCCTCATCTCTTGACTGAGGCACAAAATTCTAGGTCCATCGGCAATAATACTCTTGTTGCTTCTTATTGCAAACGTTAATAAATTACCAATAAATCTGATTTAAAATGGTTGCCTTTTTGTAAGTGGTAGCTGGGACAGTCCGGCATTTATTTTTTTGTCAAGTCATGTGTTCGAGTCATGGTTCCACTTAAGACCTATCATGCTGAACGTCGATGCACTTTAAATCTGCGGAGGCTCAAAATCTCTAGTTGGCTTGGTTTAGAAGTTTGAGGAGTTGGTGTCAGCTCAGGTATCGCCCTCATCACTTGACCGAGATTCAAAATTACTAGGTCCATCGCCAATAGAGCTCGTGCTGCTGCTAAGTGTGACGTTAATAAACAATCGATTAATATAATTTTAAGAGATAGGTTATTTTGTCTGCAAAATAGATATTAGTAAAAACGATTATAGTTTTATAAGCAAATTTACATAAATTTATTTAACTTGAATTCATTCTTATGCGAAATAATTAATATTTTTAAGTGTAGATGCAACACCCACAAAATCTAACGTGATTGATTTTCCATTTGTAGCCTAATACTAAAGGCACAAAATTGCACAGTATTATGAAGAAAAGACAAATGATCCAAATCAATACATTTTTATTTGAGTATGAATACTTTAAATTATGAAGACAATCTACTCTTTCTCTCAGGCTACTTTAACCCACCGCCATTTGATTTATCATTTATAATAATAAATTTATTCATTTCTTACCTATTCTCTCGCGTTCGAATAAGTAGAACAGCTTGAAATGTGAGTACTTGAACCTCGAAATTATCTCTTTTAAAACCCTTTGTCAGGTTTTTAGATGAAAAGGGGTTGGTTTGTACGCCTAACGTAAATGTACTATCATAAACTAACATCCTATACTCCGTTAAACTCTTCACAGCTTATATATGAATATGGTCAATTATTTTCATTTTACTTTGTAATTTTAATCTGATCTGTAAGAATCACATTTCATTTTATTAGGGAAAAGCTTCATTTCTAACCATTCAAATAGAAAATTCGCCTAGGTGTAACCTGTTACCCCAAGCCTGTTACTTAAGAATAGTCATGTCAAGGTCACTCTTTTTCGTTTCTCCTCCATGAGTGACCATTGCAGAGACTAATTTACCATCGCCAATACATTTTTTTTAAAACTTCAGTTGAGGTCTGAATTTCTTTTGCGTTTGGACGTGATTATGTTAAATATAAAGCTTATTTTAAATACCTATATATAACGTGTTTCATTTTTTCAAAATTAAGTTTTTTTAAAAAAAATGGAAGCATATAAATTATTAAGACACGGCCTTTATAAAATATTAATATAATACCTTGCGAATACAAATTTATTTAATTTAAAGAGTTCCGAAGAATTTTTTAGTTCCGTTACATAAAAGTGAAAGAAAATTAAATGTTTTTAATAACATATTAAAAATATTTATAAAATGTTATACAGATTTTAAACAAATATTTAAATGATGCAGATTTTAAAAAAAAAATTCAACAGTGATCGTGAAATTCAATATTTCGTTTTCATTAAAAGTCTGTTTGAGAAAATAAAACGAAGTGTGTGGGGGGGGGATGATGTTTATTCGTTTATTCTCAACTGTGTTGTCATAGTTACAGATGGCAGGGGGGGGGGGTGATATGTGACCTTGAAGCGCCTATTGTGAATAACAGACTATAGTTGAAAGGGGGAAATATTATAGCCCGTCACATTGGGATCTAAGATTTGGGAGCAAATTCCATTATAAATATTTCATCCTGGCATCCAAACACATTTTAGTATACAAAAGAATAAACTCTAGCGAAACTGTTATAACCTTCAATTTATCCACATAATTATAAATATATCGTTCGATTCAGTAACCAGTATAGAAGAGTATTCGAAAAACAAATTAAAGCGAGGAATGAAAATCCTAGAACACACTTAAGCCGCTTTGCTACAAAACGAAGCTGGGATTGGTTTTCATATTCGAGAATGAAGATCTATTAAAGCAAGGTGGTACGGCTATTCATCTAACGAGTATCGTTTTAATAATCTAAAAAAGGGCGCATCTATGAAGACGAGAGGGAGGGACGGTACATTAAATAGGGTGGGAGAAAAGTAATGAAAGCGATATTTCTGAAAGGCATCTTCCATTTTGTACGTTATGAGTGAGTTTCCTGTCTGGGAACGTGCGAGAAAGGAGAAAATTAATAAAGAAAAAAAAAGTTCTGTCGCGTTGCCTCAAATATTAATTTTATCTCGGTTTAATATTTCCTCTTTTCTTACGCAAAGTAGTAACCTACCTATTGTTCGGCTTTTCACACGCAGTGAAAGTATTTGTAGGAAATTTCTATTGAGGTGTTTTGAATGAGGTGTATTTCTAGAGAATTTTAAGGCTCTCTTTCTAGTTTGATAGAGGTTTTGCATTTGTTTCCTTTTCCATCAGTGAGCTTTAAAAGTGTATGCGTACGAGATATAAACCCGTTTCTGAAAATATAATTGAACATTTACCATACGGAGTTAAGAACGTTGTTTAAATTTTTTCAATGTATAGAAATTATTTCAGGAATGAGATTGTGAGATCACACATTTATTTGAAAGAATAGGAGTAATAATTTCTAAATGTAAAATTATGAATGAGATACAGAAATATAAGATTTTTAAACTCAATTTTGTGAAAAAAATAATAAATTTGACGATTTAAAAGGGGAAATATAATTGCATACTACCTGTACAATTGAATTATTAGATTTACTGGTGTAAAGAGGTATAACGTACAAAGTATTTTAAACTAAATTTAAAAGATTTCGAAATGTTTTAGTTTCGAAATGATAATTTTAATTGTTTTTATGTGAACTTTTCCATTAGAAATTTACGAAGTATTTATTTATTAATCTTAAAAAGGAGGGAATTTTTCAGAAAGATATTTATTAATCTATCTAAAATTATAGATACCACAAAACTCTGCATAGCTCAAAAATAAAAAAAGAGACAATTTAAAAACATAAAGGTTTAAATTTTTTAAATATTAAGGAAATCTAGCCTAATAGGCTTAATTACAGAACTCAACATTTGAAGAATATTTAAGGTACTACATATATCATAAAATTCAGAAATTATTTATAATAAAAATAATGTAAAAACCTTATTTAATGAGAGAATTTAACGAAAAGACTTTGATAACAGAACAAAAGATTTCTTTGAATAGAATTTGCCGTTATATGGAGTCTAATTAATTGACTTTTATTACATAAAATAATAATAACTTAATACTTATTTTTAAGAAAATGGAGCATAGAGTTTCCAGTAAAGCTATTTTCTAATAAGCAAAGGATTTTTTCACCTTTACAAAGCAAACGAACAAAAGAATTATTTTTAATTGCTCAAATGATTTTCATAACACATGGTGTAAGACAAAATAATCGAATTTTTCTTATAACTAATCCTTTTCGCTTAAAACAAATTAAATAAATTATGAAATTTAAAAACTAAACTTAATTTCAACAATCAATATACACAAGAAAGTACATTTAAATAAATAAATCAAGGTCAATTAACGTTAGTTAAATATAGTTTTGTATGGTTAAATAATATTTTCGGATCTACAGTCTGTTTTAATATATGTGTTAAGGTTCTCGTCATCTGGCCATTTTGATTTTGTAAACGTAATGTTAATCCTATGGAATTCCTACTACCATCCTCAAATATTTATTATATTATCTATTTGAATGCAATAATCTGAATGAAAAAATAATGAAGGTTTCTGCGGAATTACTTTTTCCCTCCAATTTTTAAAAATATTTTTACCTTTATTTTAATGATTCGTTTGCAAGTTTTTCCCGTCTTTAAAAAAACATTTTTTAAAATCAGAGGGAAAAAGTAATTCATCAGAAGCCTTCATTATTTTTTTCTCTTTCAGATGCATTGTATTGCATTCAAATAGATTAAATCGTAAAGAATTGAAAATTGTAGTGGAAATTCCATAGGATTAACATTACGTCCTCGAAATCAAAATGGCTGATAGATGGTAGGTGTTCGAATTTTCTTTTAATTATAAAACTTTCAAACATATTTACTTCACTGGGGATATGTTTTTCCTTACATAAATTGCATCATAAATTTGATCTAAATGATAAGCATAAATATCTGAATTACTTTGAAGAAATTCATAAAACAACAATGGCTGAATATAATCCATAAAATCTTTTAAATTTTCGCTTAGTTTTATGCAATACCTTTCTCTGCAAAAATATTTGAAAACAAGAGAATAAATTTCAAATGTTGATTCTGAGAGAATTGTGATTTCTTCGAGTGGAAAAATATTTAGGTGAAGGGAACAAAGAGCTAGTAAATCTAGATGATGGCGCATTCGATATATATATAATTTTCAATACATTTTGCAGAAAACGCATTTAAATTTTCTAGATAGAAATTGTATGGTAATTGGGCTGCCGTAAATTCTTGCTGAATACTTTCATAAAGTAAGTAAAAAATATTTATTCAAATTTATGTATAAGTAGTAATATACAGAATGACAATTAAAACTGTAAGACATCCAAATGCATATTTATAGTTCCAGCGATTTCATAATACGCCATCTTAAGATAAAATAATTTTAGTAATATATTGCAAAAGGAAATATTTAACATTTATAATTAATTAAAGAATAGACAATAATATTTCATTATTATTCAGACATTCACAGTGGGTAAGCTGAAATTACTTTAAGCATGGTAATTGAAATAAATGTGAATTAGAATTATGAAAATTTGTGTTATCGAAAATATATTTGTATAGTAGATTTATTTCTGGTAACTGACTCGAAGACCAATAATCTAATGCATGTTCTGCTATTACATTTGTAATTGAATTTTTAATGAACTTATTTAATTATTTTTGTATGTTTGCGATCAAAATATTAAACTCAATGAATGTACTGCAAAAAAGACTAGAAATTCTAACATTTTGTAGGTTTTTCTCTTAAATTATTTATCATTTCGTATATTAACTTATATAAAAACATTTTGTTAGTCTCAAACAGCAACTGTCAACAGAACTAAGTTATTTTAATTCAAACATTTTAAAAAGGTAAACGTAAAGATTAAATGATAGAAAAGAATAATTTTTAAGATAGTATTTTGTTACTCAAATTTTCCGTTTTTCATTATTATTATTTTTATTATTCTTTGAAAAAATTAAAAATGCTATTTTTCGTTTAGAAAATATTACGTTGCTTCCATTTTTGTTTTTCTTACAGAAAAACGAAGATTAAGGAAATATGGAGCCGGTAAAGGTTGTATTTTATTACCCATTACTATTTCCTATAAATTTAATGCCAAAATCAAGTAAATCATGAAGAGTTCTGATTGTCTGTGTTATGAAACTTAGTAATGAATAAAATGTGCTATTAACAAAAGTATTAAAATTGAACATAAAACTGGTTTTAAGAAATTACTTAAACGAAGAATGCGTATTCCTGCAATCATGTATCCAAGAATTGTATTAAAATTAGTATGTAGAAAGAAATTTTTCTTCAATCTATTTTTATTTCGTTTGTAATCATCGAAGTTTGAAATCAGAAATGAAGTAAGGAGAAAAAATTCATGTCAATTTAGTGTGCAAAGCAATAGGGACAGAAATTTATTTTAAACGAGAATAACTTTGTAAAAAACAAATTAAAACGGGAATAAATTTTTTCGAAAATTAATATTCTTCGTTTTTGTGATGTCATACTTTTATCCGTCTCGTTTTTCATCTTAAAGTGATCTCTATTCGTAAGATCAGCAGTTTAATGTTTCTACCCGCATGTACTAACAACTTCTATAATCTATCGAAGAATATGCCTACCGGCACACGATGCGTGTACCTTCTTCAATTGCTCTAAATTCACCAAATCCACTATACAAGCCAGAAGACTTCTGCTAACATCACACTATCATCCTTCCTATTACAGTAATCTTGTAGTTATCATCAATTCTCTGTCGATTTTGAACAACTTGATTATATCTGTTTCCCCAATTCCAAAATTTACTTAGTTTGCATCACGTTTCATTTGAATGGGAAGAAGTCGTGAACTTAAATATAAAATCAGGAAGAAATACTAGATGTTAGTAGAAGTGAAAAATCGACAATAGCTCACGTTATAGTTTAATATCAGAATCTTTTCTCTGGCCCAGAAAATTCGAGCACACAGTTGATTAAAGCCTGAAAATTATCAAATCTGAGTACACAATTAAACGTTCACTTGTTCTTACATAGAGGGCATAAATGCATAATTTCATTTCAGAAGGCGTCCTAATATGCCTATGATATTAGCTTTGGTTGTACGTTTCGAGATACGAAGGTCTGTCAAAAATGCAGCAAGAGTTAGAAGACCCATCTCTACACGCCAGGCCAATCTTGATTGTGATGATGAAAGCATTGCTGAAATCTCAGGAACATTAATTCGAACTTGGATTCAGTCCTCACGTTTCTCTGATCTCACTTCTCTAGTAGGTTTCTCCGGGGATTTATGAAAGATCTTTTTTTTCTCCAATAATCCTAAAACCATTACTCAGTTTAAGAGCAATATCAATCAAGAAAATTCAAGGGATACAGCAAGAGATATAGCAGAATGTTACGAAAAGTATAACGGAAAAACCCAGTATTTGTGATGAGACCTCCTGAACTTTTTGAAGATATATTGTTTCCATATCAAGTTCAAAAACTTTCCTAAGTATATAACACATGGATCAATAAGTCCCGAGACTGTGCGGTCGGTTTTTTTTTTGCGATTTCCTCCTTCAAACGCACCAGCAAGTCAATATAATAATCACTGTTGATTGATTTCCCTTTTTCGAGGTAGTCAATGAAAATCACGCCATGCGTATCCCAAAAAACTGACGCCATGACTTTGCCAGCTGACTGCTGCGTTTTCGGACGCTACGGACGGCTTTCGCCAGCTGTGCGCCACTGCCGCTTCGACTCTGGAGTGTAGTGATGTATCCATGTTTCGTCCATGGTCACGTAACGACGCAAGAAATCTTTTTTGTTGCGAGTAAATAGCGATAAACAGCTTTCTGAATCATCGACTCGTTGCTGTTTTTGTTCCATCGAAAGCAATCGCGGCACCCACTTGGAAAAAACCTTTTTCATGCTCAATCTTTCATGAAGGATAGTAAATACACTTCCATATGATATCTGTGTCATCTCAGCAATCTCACGGAGCTTCACTTTACGATCTTTCATTATAATTTTTGTCACTTCACTCACATTTTCCGGTGTAACGGCTTCCACAGGTCTACCCGAGCGTTCCGCGTCATTTGTGTCGGTACGACCACGTTTAAACTCGGCAAACCACCGACAAATCGTTGCTTTTGATGGACAAGAGTCCGGGTAACATTTTTCAATCCATTGTTTCGCTTGCACGGTGTTTTTACCCATTCAAAAACAATGTTTTATCAGAACACGAAACTCGGTTTTTTCCATTTTTTAAACAAACTACAAAACGACTTTACTCCAACCTCGATAACTCAGCTGTTTCTGGTCCGATCGACTTAAAATTTTGACACGTTTTCAAGCAAAGGTTAAGTACTCAGAAAACCCTAGTTACTGGTTTCATTGCATGAAAGCACTTCTGGTTAGTTCAAACTTATTGATCCATGTGTTATAGGCAATGTAATTTTAATGAATTTATCTTCACTTCTAGTAACAAATATTTCTAAGACCTCTAATCTTATCGTTTGTTTTACTAATATTTGACTAAAACATTATTATTATCTTCTTGATATCTAATCGTTTGTTTAAATTTTAGTTTATTTTGCACTCCAGTATCTTGATTTTAAAGCATACTGTTTGCTTTCTGTAGGACTTATAATACTTTATAAAATGAATCACTCGCTATAACTGTTTTCGTAACAGATTTTGAAAAATGTATTGATAAAAATTATAATTCCACTAAATTTAATTTTGTCTTGAGTTTGCAGAATGAAATAAGCTGCAGAATTTTTGTTAACATTGCTGATTTTCTATTGTATCAGAAAATGGATAAGAAATGCAAGAAAAAAAAAAAAAAAAAAAAAAAAAAGTTTCTTTGTGAGGCTCTATCTTAATGACAGGATTGAACATCTTAGTATAGACAATTGAAATATCTGAGAATAAGGTTTTTATATGATATATAAATTATATATATATAGGAGTATATATATATATATATATATATATATATATATATATATATGAGAGAGTACTGAAATTTCTAGAAAATACGTAACTGAACAAAGTATACCAA